>JAAGWP010000059.1:0-150484 GCA_013266165.1 Fusarium graminum | reverse complement strand
GCGAATCCCTGCTGTTGTATGTAACTTTTGCTTTGCTTCATGTCCTTTTTTTGCCTTTATCTTCTTCCCTTTCTCCTTTCTCTCCTCCTGGCCGGCCTCTTAGGGTTGGATTCAAGATCACCTTCAACGCTTTGGCTTCACATTAGATACGTCCACAACTGTTTCGCTCTTCACCATAATACCGCCGATTCCCGGAACATGCATCGATCGAGTGGGACTACCTGAACTGGTCACGGTAGCGATATTACCGTGACGACTTTCAACGTCGGCCTCAAACTCTGACGTAAAAGACTCGCTTCCGTTTGGTTCAGATCGAGTGAGCTCATGCGTTGAACTTGACGTATCCTTGGGCATTGTTCCGAGACGAATCGAGTGCTTTCCTTGGCTTCGAATATAGCTGCGGCTGTGATCGTTCGACATTGACTTGATCGACGACGACGTCGGGTTCTTGCAAGATATCAAGTATAGGCAAGCGGGTCGGATGATCGGAAGACAGGCTTGATGGAAGTAATCAGTATTGTCTGGGCGAACAAGAAGGAATAAGGAGATTTACTGGATACGGTCACGAGGTTGACTTCGACAGACGCCCATGTGATGACAGGGGCTAGTTGCCATGTCATATCGTGTGATTCGTTATCAAAGTTTGTAGATACGCTCACGATGACTAAACCAGCCACACACACTCTAGAAGGACTTGGTTAGAGCAAGGCATCGGCCGACATATCTTCAGGTATGACACTTACAGAATGCCAAACATGAACATGAGGAGAATAGCTGCTTTCTGCAACATTGGAAGCTGAAGCTTCCGGATCTGCATGATTGGCAAGATCAAGATACCGACATCTATTAGAACATGTGCAAGAACAGTCCCAAAGAAGAAGTCACTGCTCCTGATAGAACATGTGGGATTCTCAACATTTGGATCCCAGAATGCATGCACGGGGTAACAGTGGAATGTTGTGAGAAGGGTCTGAGGTCATTAGTATCATCGTGTCAAAAATACGGCTCCACTTACCCGAACGAGGAGCCAGAGTATGGAACAGACGATCCAGAAAGACACAATGATCTGAATGTTTGCAACCCGAAACATGCGCCAGTAAAAGGACAAGATGGAGATCTTTGCAAAGAAGAGCGTAAAGGCATAAAGATGCTCTATGATGAAAAGATATTTCTTGGTAAGGTAATTAGCCTCTGTTATAGACATGCCTTTCACATTGTCTGAGTGCAAGCCGAAGCCATGGTGAATCCCTGAGAACAGTTAATACAACTAGCCTGTCACAGTCGATAGATTGCATACATATGGGTAACATAATCGCCCAACAGACGGCAGTGGCCTACACTCTATTAGTAACCAGCATCCTTCAGTAAGATATGCAATCAACATACATAGCAGAGTATGGCGAAAAAATCATCCCACCAGAATTTGACTTTTGTAATTCTGCGACTGATGATGCGCAGGATGAGAAAGATAGTTGCCGCTGGAAAAGTAATGAACTCAGCTGTCCAAAGATCATACTGCCTTGACTGCATCATGACCAGTCGAATGTCGTTCGGAAACGAAAGACAAAGAAGACAGTTAGTTAGATAAGCGAGGTGAACATGGAACCCCAATAAAGATATATGACTTGCGGCGATCCCATGGTGAATGTCGATCATTCAATGCGACCAGGGACGCTTGGGTATGGTTGGGCGAACCAGGCAGAGGCACGATCGAGGGGTTAGTTGTGATAGTGATCCCAGAGACGCGGAAGTGTAATTCAAACCAGTCCATACGCGTTATACGCCGTATTAGGCACACTTGTGGAGCCACAATAACCAAGCTGGGAAAAGCCTGTGTAACAGAGGAGCTTCAAGACGTTTGGCCGAGATTGATGATTAGGATAGCGGCAATCCGTCAAATCATTAATAACCACAGTTGATCACAAGTCGTCAGGCACGTTAAGCGTGCATTGATAAGCACACTGTTCGCCAAGCATCTGGTGGCCATCGATTGCCGACTTTCCAGAGCCTCAAATGTGAAATTTCAATATTACGGTCAAGACGAATGACTACTAGACCAAAATACAAGGTCTCCCATGTTTATTTCGAGGCCTTCCAACTGGTTTGGAGACGATCTCATTTGACTGCAGTGGCGTAGGGCCCCGTGCGCAGCGGTCCAGCGTTTTGGTTCTGAACTCTATTACAGAGATAAGGTCTGTACCTTGGAAGCGATTGCATAACATTAAGTTTCACGGTATAATTAGTTTGTTTTCAGCTTTGATGATCCAAGTGCAAATCCTTAGTTTCTTAAGAAATCGTATCATCTGGGATCGGTTGTTCATTCTCCGGTCTAGACTTGTCGGATATCGGATCGTGTGGGGCTTTTCTGCGAGTTTGTCAGCTTGGGTTTTGTCACAAGGATCGGAAAGTCGGGATTTTCGGGGCGAACGAACTTAAACGCTGAGACAAATCCGATTAGCCAGACACCAGAGAGGACCCGGCATTACTAGCTTCAAAGGTGAGATTCTGTGTAGTGACTAGGAAACAGATGTAAGATAAAAGTTAAAGGGCGATCTGAAAAGGAGACTCGAGTCTCACGGTATCCATTGAGAAGGGAATTGTTAAGCTTTGGGTGACCATCGACAGGGCTTCCTGCCCAACACGACACACAGATTCAATTTCCAGCCGTACTGCGTTACGACAGCGTAAAGATCCTGCCAGGCCCTGACTCGATTGCAGGCACTACTGGAGATAAACCATGGCTAGCGATTTCGGCTACAGGCATTAATAATTACATAATTACACTGAACCATATGTAATACGAGCATTGCATGCCCTTCAAACTGAGGTAGGAGAGAGACGTGACGGAAATAGTATTCCGTATTCAATGAGTCCTGAGCCGGATTTCCCGCTTGGGATGCAAGACAAAATGGCATGAGCCTGGAGATTGTGTGGCGGCTGATTAAGGCCTATCTGACACAGCTGGCCGTATTACTACAGAGCAGACATCAGGGCATTGTAGTAGAAAGTACAAAGTGTGCCTAGCTTGCGAGACGATGACAATGTAACTGCAAAAGCCGTTGGACACACGGACATCCGTATGTTGACACAATGAGACCCCTGTATCTAGCTCAAGAATTCAACAACACAGCCCCAATAGGCAGCCGTCAAGGGCACTTCCCCACTTTCAAGTCACATCAACGACAAACTTTTGTCAGCTCTGCCATCATCACGGCCGCATCAACATTGCAGTCCGTTTTAATCTCAGTTATTGCTAGTACTTAAAGACGTGCAAGATGTATACACCAGAAAAAATGTGTCGGCACTGCAAAATCATTTTGTTGATACAGTCGGATTTATTAGCTGCAGATCACGATCCAGATCCAGATCGTGTCGATGACTACAACCCTGTTAGACACCACAGCACTGTTGCCGATCTCATCAGGTCTGCCGATACCTGCAGTCTCTGCAGTAGGATCGAGAGAACCTGGTCGTTGCCATACCTCCTTAGGAAGTTCCCCGATATATACGAAGAAGATTTTGGATCAATCGAGCTTACTTGGAAACTCACCGACGCTAGCTCTTGTGGTCGCGATGTGACTTGCAATTTTCTCTCTGGAGATATTCATGTGCCGTGGCATGCTTATGTGGACACTTTCAAATTGACCATTATGACTTGTGCAGTTGATAGTATGGGCCTGCCTTTCTTTTTTCATGGATATGACTGATGTTTGCGCAGGCCAAACCAGTCGGGCTGCGCTTTGGAATTCTTTTCACGAGTCCCCGGAAGGAGAGAGAAGTGCGATCATCAGATCCTGGTACACGGACTGCATGTTCCATCATCCTGAATGTGCACCATCCATATCTGAATATCCTAGACGTCTCGTTCAGATAGGGCCAGAGAAGACCGATCTCTGCCTAATAGACACGACCAAACAAATCATAGAGCAGAACACTAACTATGCCACTTTAAGCTATTCTTGGGGACCAACTCAACCACTTACCACTACTCAAAGTAATCTCAGCTCTTTACTCGAGAACATATCAGTAGACTCGCTTCCCAAGACCTTCCGCAATGCCATTGACACAGTCTGGGAGCTTGGGCTTCGATACATCTGGATAGACAGTCTCTGCATCATTCAGGATGACCTAGACGACTGGAAAAGAGAAGCCTCCCGCATGAAGGATGTGTATGCAGGCAGCTCAGTCACCATCTCGGCATCTGATGCGAAGGAAAGTACACAAGGCTGCTTCGTGGACCATGGACTGGATTTATGGGAACGTGATGCCAGAGGAGTTGTTCCAATGGTTGCTGCCATTAGCGGTAAAGTTGCTCTCGAGATAAGGGTTCATCAAGGCGATATAAGACAGCGCGTGAAGAGGTCGAATCTCAGTACCAGAGGTTGGACGTTGCAAGAGCAGCTGCTCTCCCATCGAGTCATTTACTGCATGAGACCGGAAATACACTGGAACTGCCGCCGCAAGTATCACACAGAGTCGCAGTTTACCTTTGAGGGTGTTAGATTCAAGCCATTCTCATCTATGTTTCTGCCAAATAATGCTACTACAGCCGAAATGAAACGCCTATGGTCCGAGTGGATGACCGATTACTCTAGTCGAAATCTGACCGTCATAAAAGACTGCATTGGGGCTCTTGCAGGGATAGTCCAGTACTTTGGCGAAAGGACTGGGTTTCAGCACGTGTTAGCGTGTTGGCAGGAGACATTGATAGATGACTTATTGTGGATCAGAAATGGTCGCCTTACCGAGACGTCCACGATTTTATCACAAGTCCCTTCATGGTCGTGGCTCAGTCGGGTGAGGAAAATCGACTTGAAGTTCTGGCACCGAGTCATGGCTCGGCTGGAGTGCATTGCTCACGATCACATCACGATATTAGAATGCTGCGCGGCTTGGACAGGGCAACCGATGGTATCTAGCATCTCATCAACAGACCTCATTGTTGAAGGTCCAATCCTTCAGATGAAGCTCCGCATCGATCCAGAAGCCAAGGTCTTTAATCCACCCTATATGAATGTGGACGAAGAATCACCGGATTTCGGCCGTCATCCTATTCCTTGGCGGTGTGCGGGGCAGTTCGATCTTGAAGACGATAAGCAGGGTGATATGTTCACATGTCTTCTTGTACGGTCGGTCACACCAAGATACGAGAAACTGCCGTATGGCCATGGCCTTCAAGAAACCTTCCTTTTACTTGTGCCCGTGGAGAATTGTGAAGGAACGGATTACCGAAGGGTTGGTATTGCCATGATTCGCGGACAAGAGTCCGCGTTCAAGTCTGCAACAACACGGAGGATTCGCATAGTGTAGAATATCGGTTTTGAGGCATAGCCTGGGCGTTCCTATCTAGCAGGTATATCGTATGCACTGTGAGATGAGGAATCTTACCAAGTAATCCCCATGACTCGATGAGAGATACTTGATGATGGTGGAATGCAAAGTCAGTCATTGGACATCAAATACATCATACAATGCGCAAAGGTTCAGAGTCTGGTCAATGAATTGATTATCTGAGCAACTTTGAATTTGTAGTTCATTTCAGTGTCCTCATACCTCGGGAAACTGGTCCATCATACGGGGTTGGCGTACTAATCGTTCTAATCAGAGTGTAGTCGGAAGATATATACTTGCTTTTGAAAACTAATCGATAACAGCTCGGTGCGCTGGCGCAATGGTAGCGCGTAGTCCTCCTAAGACTAAGGCTCAGGGTTCGAGTCCCTGGTGTATCGTTGTTCAAGCTTCGTCTTGATTTTCACTTTTGCGATCCGATCATATGGGTTGGTTCCAGATTTTTTTTTCCTTTCCTTTTTGGTTACATCCAGGATTATTAGATTCATCAATGTTGCTCAGTCTCTCCCTTGCACAATTTGTGTGACTCTTGACACAGAGTTTACCAGGCTACGCCCCACGCCCACAAGGATATAGTGGTTGCAGAATAGCCGGCCGGTATTTTTTAGCACTCTCTATCTTTACTTCGGCCTCAGAAGATGAAACGTGCTGTTTCCTATCGATTGTGACCACCTGATGCTCTTGGGCTTTTATAGTATTAAATATCCATTTTAGCCATCGTCTCCTCTGCCTCTTGCTTCCACTCGTCACGCCATCGGGACAAAGGAGGTCGTCTCTGCACGACGTCGCCTGCCGCCCAAGTCATGCGCTTCTTATCCATCTCTTCCGAGACGTCATTATCGGGGCAGATTATGTAAAACACATCCTTTGCCATGTTCTCGTAAAGATACTCTGCGACTTGGTCCGGCGTCCAAGCCCCAGCTGGCTTGTCCTTGTTTGGGCTTGCGCCAGTCTATCACAATAAGCTGTGGATTCTACAAATGGCCGAGGATTCACTTACCATTCCAGTAAAAGTCCAGCCGGGAACAAGTAGGTGCACGCTTGTGCTCTGGTCCTTCAGATCCCAGTTCAGATGTTCGGCCAGTGTCTTGACTGCAGCCTTGGATGCGTTGTAGGCTGCATTGCCGGGAGGGTTGGTGATTCCCTGTTTGCTTCCGGTAATGACGATACTCGTTGGCTTTGACTTGGCAGCGTCCTGAATGACAGGTAGAAACGTGTTTATGCCGTTTAGGACACCAAAAAGATTGGTTTCCAGGGTCTGTGTGTGTGTCAGTCACGAGTAACGATATTTATCAGGATACTCACATCTCTAAAGTAATCGTTGTCACCCCATGTGCCCTTCAATCCTCGGCCAGCATTCAAGGCCAGGAACTCAATGCTTCCAAACTTGTCCGAAGCAAGGTCTTTCAGTGCCTGCCAATCAGAAGTTACAGAGACGTCAACCTTTGAGGTAACGACCTCGGAATCATCGGCGAAATGTTCCTTGCTTAAAGATTCAAGAGCCTGATCGTTGTTATCAACAAGCAATAAGCGCATTCCCTTGCTACGGCATGTCTTGGCGATGGCTAGACCGATTCCTGATCCAGCTCCAGTGATCAAAGCGGTCGAGCCTTGGTGGAAGACGTCGGTGGGAGACATTTTTAAGCTTGCCTGGGGTATTGAATGCTATACGAGTCGATACTCAGTCAGTCCAAGACTTTGTCAATTGTGACAATCGTGAGACTAAATGCCTACGTCAGGAGCAATTTATAAACACCATTTCGGAGTTAACGGACGGCCCTCTGGTAAGCCCCCCGCACAAGTACAGAATTGATGCGGGGCAGCTACCTTGTTAGCAATGTGTTAGGTAACAGAGAGAAGTACCGGCATAATGCGGTTGATACAGTGGAGGCATAGGTACTGTTGTACTCAAATCCATGTCTGCGCTAACTGAATCGCCCATCCCAGGCTGCTCAATATCATGTCATCGAGCGACTACGACTATGACTTTTTGTAGGCAAAGGTATTTGTTAGGACAGACGAGAGTTCAGGAATAGATAATTGAAGTCGCAGATGCTCTTAGGTACAGAAACACAACTGCAACATCATATATGACAGGTACATTCATAATCCATGACGTATGGGCCACTCCACTATGAGACCAATGTAAAGTTGCTGATCACTCAAGATACGATCACAAATTCTCTTGGCAGTCATAAAATTGAATGAACGCTCGTCATCTTGCTCCTATAACCGCCAGTCCCTTGGTCTCTCGCTGAGGCGTACTTAAACACATACGGATTGCCCTACTGTCTCAAGCCGTTTTGTCAGGAAGCAAATATCAACGAGCTATGTCTCCTCCAACGCAAGGGCGTAAGATCGCCATCATCGGTTTGAGTGGCCAGGTTGGAACACCTACTGTCAAGGAACTCCTTGCCCAAGGTATCCATACCATCACTGCTGTTCAACGACTAGAATCAACCAGCACCTTTCCTCACGAAGTGATCGTCAAGAATGGCGATCTGAACGACGAGTCCTTCTTGGTCAGCGCATTCCATGGTCAAGATGTTGTTGTTCTCATGCCACCTATTCCTCATATCATCAGCGTGCAAGAGCCTGCCGTTCGTGCAGCTGCAAAGGCAGGTGTTCCTTACATCTTCCCATCTGAATTCGGACCAGACCCCTTCGCAAGCCGGCTTATCGAAGAGAATCAACTGCTTCAAAATAAGAAAAGGATTCGCGATCTGATCGAGGACCTCGGTGTGAGTAGTTGGATCTCGATTACTGTTGGTCCGTTTCTGGATATGAACATCAAGAGCGGTCTCTGGGGTTTCGATATCGAAAACCGAAAGGCTACAATCTGGACTGGCGCTGTGGGCAAAGTAAACGCGACAAGTGTTGCTAATACCGGCTACGCCACCGCAGCTGTTCTCAGCCTTCCAGAGGAGGATTTAGCACGATATCGGAACAAGGCGTTCTATGTGCCTTCTTTCCATCTGACCCAGAGGGAGTTGCTTGAGGCAGTACAGAAAGCGACAGGGACAACGGAAAAGGATTGGGAAGTAAAGCATCAGGAAATCCAGGATGCATTTGAAGATTGCAACGCGAAGATACAGCAGGGAGACGATGTAGCTCCTTTTGCCAAGTTCTTTGTGACTCATTTTCAAGAAGGTAACGGGGGGGACTTTCAGCACAAGATTGTTATTGATGATGTTGAGAAGCTGCACAAGATTGGACTTGGAGATGAAGCAATTGAAGATGTCCTGAAGGCTTCTCTATAGCAGAAGTATATATACTCGTGACATTTACTGTCCCCAGTGATCAATGGTCTTATACAAGGAGTACCGGTGTGGTCAGTCAACGTTGTTACTGGTCCCTAGCTCTACTTCCGGCAAATACTACGTTACCTACAAAGATGATTGCGTTCCTGCGCCCGGTGATTGGCCCGAGGTTCTAGTAAACAGTTTCTTCTTATTAAATGACATGCCAATTGAAACACAACACTAAACAAGCCCATATTATACATTTTATATACTCTATGCATCCAATCCCATATAATGTAAATGCAATTTCTAGCCAGTATGTCCTCCCGTCTATATCCCATTATGGATTTTCTTTGACGTCGACGTTTTCGAGGCTATCAACGAGATTGCTCAACATGTGCGATTTCACATCTTCGTGCCTCTTGACAACACCACTCACTGGCCAGCGACTTCGCACAGTAACAGCCACTTCTGGCTCAGGATCAACCTCGCCTTTCTCCAGAGCCATTGAGCTTCGTAAGAGGCCGATCTCCTGCGGTCGCATCTTTCCCCTAATGACCCGGAAAAGTGCCTGTGCCAAGTAGTGACTCCGACGTTGGTGGTACAGTCCGTAGGCCATCAGAATTAGAGTTGATCGTAGCTTTTCGGTTTCTTCCTCTGAGATGCCCTCCTTGATGGTGTTTGTAGCATCATAAGCAATGACCATGAGAGGTATGACGATGAAGAGGTCCGTGGCTTCAAATCCATGCCGTAAGTAGTAAAGTCTGATTAGTGTTTGAAGATTTCTCTTGGAGCTGGCTACAATTTGTTGTGAAGAGGGCTTTTTGGCTGTCATAGCGTCGGAGAGTGGCTCAAAGATCGTCAAGAGGATGTGATAGTAAGACATGCTGGGCCCCCTGTTAGCTAACTTAAATTCACTGTCGAAAAGATGTCGATCGAAAGGTTGTGTCTTTCCTCTGTGTAAAACGTACTGAATATGGAATTGTCCAGGAAGTACGATTCTCTTCGGAGTCAAAGGTCCTCGAAGGCTGTCATGCCAGTGTTCAAGCTTTCCATAGAAGTCATAAGCTAGGTCGACATCCATCTTAGAATTCTTCGAATAGGCCGCTTCGCAGAATTCGTTCGTAATAACTCGAAACTGACTCTTAGCTCGAAGCACTTCTCCTATATAGCACGGCGAAAGTCCATGATTCAAGGGGTACCTAACCCAAACTTCACCGTACCACGAAGGATCCTCTGAGGGATTTGGCAGTGGCCATCTCGGGCGCTTCTTGATAAGCGGAGGTTGCATGAGCGTAGAAGCGGAAAGGCTGATAACATTAGCGCATGACTCAAGTCCTTGCAGACTTCACTTACGCCTCCCAGTTGTATACAGCCCAGGCTGTAAACTCTCTACCTCTTTGTAACCTTTCACTCTGGCCTTCTATAGCACAGTCAAATATTCGAAGCTGGTTTGCCAGAGACATTGTTTTTAGCCTGTATGTTTGCCCTATCTCATCTAATCCGCAGAGATTGTGAAATACGCAGAACAGGATCCCAGCTTGTATCGTCGTGATACGCGCAACGGTAACTTCCAGCTCCCAAAGACGCTTTGCCTCGGCAATGAAGCGATACATAAGGCTTGTGGGATCCCAGTATTTTACACGATTTGAAAACTGTGGGTAACAGACCTGAGAATACATCAATAAGGTGAATTATAGCAGTAAATGTATATATTGTCTTACGCAGGTATAGGCAAGAAGAACATTGACAAGAAGCGGGGAGCAAAAGTCGGAGCCCCGACTAGCCATGTCCTCCAACAACAAGTCCTTGTGAAACGCTCCAGTGAACTGGTACTCGCAACGAAGCAGCACGCGTAGAAGATCTCGCATGAGCTCGTCATCTTTACATACGCTGGTCCACAATGAAGGTTTGGCGTCGGAAAGAAGAGGTTCAATGACCTGCGCTGCGTGGAAGGGCTTCAAGTAAAGGCTTCTCTGCTCCTCAGAAGGGAGGGTTCCAAGAAGGCCAGATGCGGCGTTTGCTGCTGGGGGGTTGTTTGAATAAACAGAGGCTGCTTCATATACTAAAGAATTTAGATAAGGGCTGTTGATGCTGCACTCTGTGGGCATCTCTGGCCGGTACGGAAACTCATATCGTAACCGGGTTTCAGGTACGACCGCCATCTGAAGGAGTATGTCTCCAGCTTTGACCTGGCTCAAAACCAATCTGAGATCAAACCCGGCCCTGATCCTTTGCAGGACAGACTGAGCGTCTCGGTCAGGAAGGCTCTTTAACAGATCGATAACCTCTTCATAGATTTCGAGGTCATTGGGCAGCCTATCGCCTCGGTGGAGGGCTTGTGTTCGAGTCTCCCCGGGTCTTGTTACATAGTTGCAGGCCACGCGACGTTGATGGCATCGTCGACAAGCTGGCCTTTCACCAGAACACTACCACTCCAAGTCAGTTCTTGTATTCGAACGGATATGTATCATACATGTATTTCTTCACCTTCACTTTGCGCTGGCGGCATGCGTCACATGCCGCCAATACTGGGTTGATTCTTGGTGTGAGTAGTCTAATGTTTGGGACTGGAGAGCAATATGGTTTTCCAGTGGATGGCAGCAGAGGGCGCAGCTGCATGGCTCTACCAGATGTTGGTGTTGGTTGAGGGTTTGACATTGGTGGTTTTCCGTCCGTCACGTTTTCGTGCCAATAATTGTCAAGAGTTTTTAGCCAAGCACTTACTGACTCTTGATAAATGTCAAAATTAGCCAATAACTCGGGAATACGCCGGCTTTTCCCCTCACGGTAGTTGTGACGTATTCTTTGTGTAATGTCTTAGCGAGGTGGGTTGCGCGTTGATTTGGTGACTGCGTATTCTATATAGCTCAATGACCACATATGCAGGTAATACTCTGACACGGTTTTCAATTCAAGTAGGTTAAATTCATCAGTCCATCACCATATCCTTGCTAACTCTTCAACTATAGGCTTCGTTGGGTTTGACACGGTTCTCGACTGGTACAGGACTGTTAGATGCCCGAAGTCTCAGTGTGCCTCCCTCCGTTGACACACAAAAGTTCTCTTTCATAATATCAGGGCTTCCGCTGTGTGAATATCCCGTGGCAATTCCAGTATCACGATCGGTGAGGGCAAGAACAAGTACATCCGACGCGGATTCCCATGAGGATGAGGTGATGCCTGAGCAAATAGACCAGAACGAGTATACTATGACAAGAAGGGCGTACACATAGAAAACAGCCATTGCTCCACGCATTGTCAGACTGTTGTCAGCAAAAGCAAAGCCAGTCACCCAAGTTTCCATCTCAGCCTTGAAGTAACGCTTCTTGTCTTCGTCTGATATGGAGTAGGGATCTCCTCCTGGTCCAAATACCTTTCCGTCCTGCGGCATAAAGCTTCTCCACCATTCGCCACCAGGATTGGTCAGAGTTGTGATGGCAGTGACATTGGGAGTTGATCTTCCCAGACCATTGGTCGCCAATCCTCCAAGAATTGCCTCCACATGCGCCGGAGATCTTGATCCTTTGCCATCAGACGTCCATACACCACTATTGAGAAGCATCTCGTGGACGATAGTTCGGTTGGTCCTCAAGTCGAGCGGGTTGAGGTACTTCGCGAAGCTGGGTGCAAGATGGACACGCTGACCATAACCTTGATTGCCAATCCAGGATCCTCCAAGGGCGGTAGCGAGAGCTCCCGAGAATGGAGGGTACCCTTTGCTGACCATCCCAACCGTGTCTCCGCTCAATTCGGTAGCAACCCACCGGGCATCGATCATGCAACCGTAGATATCAGCAGCCTTGCTTGATCCGTTGGAGGGCACGGCCACTACTGCGCCCACAGAAGTATGAGCAATGATAGGTGCAGAGTCGAACCAAAACACTTCGGGCTTCTTCAATTTGGGGAGTACATCCGACAGGCAGTCACTGATGACATCCCTCGTGACGTTTAAAGTTGTAGGAGGGAATGAGACAAAGTCAGGAAACAGGACCGTCTTTACAGTGGTGCTGTCCACTGGTGTGAGTTCGCACCGCGTGTTGGTCATAGGCATGGGCGCATTAAGCTTATGCACAATCTTCTGATAGTTGTTAAAGCGAGTTTGTCCCCTTTCGGCAGATTCTCCTGCAGCTTGCTCCCAGTGTAAGGATGATGTGACACAAGCTTCAGCAGGTCCAAGATGTGGCATCCTGGCGACCGTGTGATTGGGACTGTTCATATTGAACCATTTCTCTCTAACATCCACCACAAGGTTGACCAGTGTCGAAGAATACCCAGCGAGCAAAATCTCGTTAGGGGGTCGTTTTACAAATAAGCCGTTATCGACCTTGCCTGACAGACGGAGTTTAGAGATGAACTGGCTGTTGATTACATCCCACTGCCAAGAGGGACATAAATCGTTCCCAGTCACATCGCAGGCAGAGCCGATCGTGTTCTGCTCTGTCAAATTGTTTGGAAACATTTCCTCTCGAGTACCGTTGAAGTAGACAAAACTGCCGCCCGCTCTCCAGTCGCCTTCCTGAGGCATCATGGCAACAGCACTGAGAGAGGAAGCTCCCAAAGCCATGATAGTACAGATAAAGACAGTGATGATAAAGACAATCTTCTTCCATGTACGAGAGAACTTCCCTGTGAGGATACTGAGAAATTCTTCAGACCATAAGAAACTGATCTCGGATATCTGTTGACCGGCGACCAAAGCACCATAAGGAACAGGCTGGCCGATGGTAAATTCGTGTCTAATCATGGAAAAGACAATCGCGTTGAGAGACAGCACAATCAGCATTTCCATGAGCTTAGCCGCGAATTGAATACCCAGCTTTTTCTCCACATCGTAGTTGGGTTTCCCTTCAAGCTCCTTTCCAATGTAGTAGTTCTTGAAAATATAGAAGCTCAGTGTCGCGATGCCAGCAATAGCCGGGAGATGTACCAGAGCAGCCAATAGTGCTGTCAAGCGGTCTTTCACAATAGGTACCTGAGAATTCTTCTTCCTCTGGAGGATAGCCTGAAGAGCTTGTATGCGCCATTTCTTCAATACTGTCTTCAACCTCCATCCTGTCGGCTTGGCTTTTGTCGCTGGCATCCTTCTAGTCTCGGAGAACATAGCGACATTATTCTTTATGCGCCCCGCCGACTCGGCTCCGATATGAGTTTCGCCATGTTGGGATGATTGATGTAACGGATACTCCTCTGAGTGAACAGGCCTGTACTGAAGCCGGGTTCTTGGGTTAGACCTGTCTGTCATTACGGATATATGACAAAGCAATAATCACTGCAACAGTGCAAAGAAACATTTCACAGGACGGGACGAGTCATTTATTGTCGCGTGCCTTTATATATAGTTCGCAACGAATACTCGTTCTCGCATTGGGGGCCAAAAGAGTTGCAAGCTACTGGCTGACATCCTAGTATTGGCCCATCATCAGTGGTAAACCAGAATGGTTGCAGGATTTAGGCACAGCCTTACGCAGGGGTTTCGTGTGGGTGACAGCGCTTAACCGATGATGTTAACAGCCAGGGTTATTGGCAAGCTCTAAGGCTCTCATCTATTCATTTTATCAGTCTACCGCTGAAGATTTCTTCGACAAATCTTTATCATAAACTCGACAGGCCAAGATCGATATGGTTGCAGGGCCTGTCTACACTCTGGCTTTTGATGGCGCAGCTAATGCTTCATGCAGGTTAAACAGCCTTGTGGCCCTTGCCAAACTCTTGGAGTGACTCACTTAGCTGTTAACTCCGCTAGAAACGGGAGGGGCCGCGTGATGGGGAGAGTATCATGAGGGGGTTTCAATAATGGCCACTACGATATGTTACAACAAATGTAAGCGCTAGCCTTATCACACAAAGCTGAAGGATTTCTTCCCAAAACATCAAACGCGGCCCCCAAATCCCATCTCAAATTTTGCCGCGATTTGTCAGCAGCGTTTGGGCTGACATTTACTGAACTTTGTGATTGGTCAACTCCGAGACTGCTCCCGTTGTTCTTCCGGTCCGATGTAGTGGGGCTTATCTTCCAACCTCTCCATTTCGGATTAGGTGATAATGACGCAGTGACACTCGAGTACAACAAGTGGTTACGCAGCAAAGGTATAGGGTAGCTCAGCCTCAGTTTATCCGTTAATGGACTGGGGAAATTGGATACGTTCACAGTCTGATACAGACATATTACCGCGAATTTATGATGTCGGGAGTAAGTTTTGCACAGTCGAATATGATTGTATGTTCTGCCGACTTGCGATGAGATCAGTACTCGTTTTCGTTGTGTTATTTTTCTCTTTGGGGAATGGGAACCATATACGGTATCCTCCACCACAATTGCTGTGTTTCTCGGAGACGGTCTCTGGTCCGGAATCACACTTCTGTGTTCAGAAAGATTGTCGATCATTGGTCAGAAAGACAAATTGGTCCATGATTGAGCCAATCAAAACAAGGTGCTGTACTCGAAAATTGATCACACCGCCAGTCAGTGTCTCCACCGGGGAAATGAGCACAGTTCCACTTGTCTCGTCCCCAGCCTCTTCACCAAAGTCACCACCGCAAAGGGCAAAGCAAATGACCCTTCGGTCCGACCTAGCACAGACCAACAGCCAGTCTCCCATCACTATAAAGTTCATCGTTTCCTCTCTCATTCTGTTGCTCTTTTTCCTTTCTTCTTCATACTTACCTTGCCTGGAACTTCGCCCATGATCAAGAATATGGGAGTTCAGCCTGGGGCATCTGCATTGCACATCGCGGTATCGCTCTATGCTCTATTATCCTTCGGGATCGTAGGAGGTGGAATTTTTGATATAAAACCACGTTTTCATTATGTCTTGAGCTTTATGCTCGACCATGAAGAAGACTTGTCCCTGCTACATACCAACTTTGTAGTTGATCGTTGTGCCACCCATAAATATGTCATCTGGACACGTGTCGCTGTCACCATCACATCAGACATAGCTGCACTTGCTCTTGCATTAACTCCTGATCTGTTCATGTTGCAATCCCTCAACTCATAGGAGCGTAGCCTCCAAGACTGGTCCAACTTGCTGGCCGGGGAAGTTCAGTCACCAGCTAAAGGTGTTGACGTCCAAGTAAGCGAACCTGCAAAAAGAAATACGACCAATGTTGTTCCGTGCTCTCAGCACTTCGAGGCTTGGCACGGGCAGTACATCTTATTTATTCATGGGCAACAGTTATGCATCAAGACCCCCAAAAAGTTGATGCGGTTTATGTGGATCGAACACATGACCTTCAGATATCAATTGATATTGAATGAAGTTTGACTTCAGTCTGACGCTCTCCCAACTGAGCTAAACCCGCTTCTCGGATTATGATTAGGGTTCACGTTAGTTTAGTCTATGGTGAACACGGACGTATGGCCCCAATACCTCCAGCCGGCCGTCATCACTAACAGAAGGATGTAATATAGTTTCAACGTAATTGATTCACGGTAGCTAAGCTCTTTCAAGTATTCTAATAGCAGCAATGCATTGCTTTGACCAGTACACACACCATAACATCCCCACATTTACTCGTTCTCTGTGACGTCGATGACAGTCGACTTGAACTTCCTGGCAGGAGTCTTGCGCTTGAACAAGATATCGGTCTCACGGTACGAGCGATCCTTGAGTTCAGGAAGGAAGAAGTAGGCGGAGAAGAAGCAGACAACTGCGGTGCCTCCCCAGACGTAACCACACTTTCCACCAAGGTTCCAGCCGGTGGGGTTGAGCAGACGAGAAGCAAGGTAGATCATGGGGATCTCAGCGACGTAGTAGGCACCACGACCGATACCTGTGCTCAGAGCACGGAGACGAACCGAGGAAGTCTCGGAAATGATGGTGTATGTGATGGGTCCAAGAGTTCCGGCATAGACGAAAGAGATCAATATTCCGAGAATAGCCTGGGCGTAGTTGGTGGCAGTGTTCTGGTGAATAGATGCGACAACTCCGAGGAGCATGAGGAATGTGACGTTGACAGCTGTACCCCAGAGGTAGACAGTTCGGCGACCGAAGTTGGCGGCGATGGGCATGGAAAGACAGTTGGCGAGGAACTGGAGGCATGCGTTGATCAGGTTAAGCTGGAAAGCACGCGTAGGAGCAACTCCGGCCTCTGTGTCTGAAGTTAGCTACGTAATTCTTGAGCAAGACTCCAAGAGTGTAACTCACGTTCGAAAAAGAAAGTAGCCTGGTTGGCAATCAGGTTACCAGCAAAGTTCTGCGAGGCATAGACCAAACACGTGATAATGGTTCGTCGCAAATCGGTGCCCTTGAAAAGATCAAGAAGGGAAGGGTTACCTCCGATCTTCTCCTCGATTTCAACAGTTCGCTCCATCATGGCAAGCTTCTGCGCGGAGACCTTGGTATCACTGGTTCCCAGACGCTGGATAGAGCGCAGAGCCTCCTCCTTGCGTCCCTTGCGGATGAGCCACCAGGGAGACTCGGGAGAGAAGAAAACGAGAACCAAGAGAGGAGTCTGAGGGAAGAAATGTTAGTAGGTGGTCGTAATCGACAGCATTTGAGTAATGTCTTACAGGGAAGAGCCACTGTAGAGCTAAAGGTGCACGCCAAGCCCACTCGTCGTCTCTCTTGTTGTAGGCATATGTGGCACCAGCGACAATGACAGAGCCAATGCACCAACTCATCTGGAGAGTGGCGGCGCAAATACTTCGAAGGGCGAGAGGGACGATTTCGGAGGCGTAGGCAGGAGAGTTGGCAATGAAGAAACCCCATGGTACACCCTCGAGGGCTTGTCCGACAACGAGAAGTTCTAAAGAATCGGCCTGTGTCAAAGTCGATTAGTAGGCTGGTTTGGCGCTACAGTACTTTGACGACTCACAAAGAAAGAGATGAAGATGGTAGCGTTCATCATGATCAGTGCGAATATTGTGGTCCATCGATAGCCGAAAATGTTGGTGACAGGCCCAGCAGCGAAAACACCGATAAAGGCACCACATTGGCCAGCTTGGAAGAGAGCGCTCTGCCATTTGGTCTCGATGGCGTATTCTCCATCACGAACCTCGACTCCGTAGTGCTTCTGGAAAGCTGGAAGGGCGACGAAATTTCCGTTCAAGAACATGTCGAAGGATTCCATGACCTGGGTAAGATACGTTATTAACAACTGTCAGGGTAGCACTGCGGCTCATGATAGACTCACGATAGTGAAGCACATGGTGAAAGCCCAGAAACAAGCCCAAGGATGGGCCTTCATGGCAGCCCATGCACCCTGTTGATGCTCGAGCTGTTCGGCCTCGAAAGCATCGTTCATGAGATCGCTGTTGGCCAAGACTTCCTTGTGGTCATAGTCGGCACCACCCGCCTCAGTCTTTTCCGCAAGGACTGGAGAAGACATTTTGGTGTAGTTGGCTTGTGTTTTGATTGGTGTTCAACTGGCAATGCCAAGAGGATATGAATGCCAAGAAGATAGTGAACGGAAGCCAAGAGATACGGGCATGGGCTCGAGGTAATTATAGACAAAATTGTAACCGCATAGAAGGTCTCTCCGCATTTCGCCCCAGATTCTCATGGTCAAGGAGCAATGTGTGGAGTCGTGGAGAACCTTGCGTGACAACGTTTGCGCTATCCTCTTGTTGCAATAGAGTGAAATGGCCAAAGCTCAATCACGGCAAAGACGGCAGCTGGGGAACTCCGTAATCAGCTTTTTCCCCCGGCCTGGTCCCCGAGATGATCCTCGTAGAGCCTAGCGTAGCTACGTTGGAGAGTCGTTGCGCTTATGAGCGGCCAATGCTGCCAAGGCAATGTTTCGCCAGCGACCTTGTGATTAGCCCTCATCTTCTCCAATTCACGCAGTATGCTCGGGTAAGACATTTCATCCAGCATCTATTGACTTGGCGAATCATGTAGACGGAGACACGAAACTCCGGAAACTCTGTTGAGCTAACGGCCAGGTGAGGAAATGATTCCCGCGGAGAAGGCTTGGAGCTCACATGAGTAGCATGACGCTAGCCGCGATTGATTCCCTCGACATGTAGCCACACTTTAACAATTCAGTCTTGTTGTATGGCTCGGCGCTGCCGACGAGTCTCGACGGTTGGATCTGGAGAATAACCATGCTCTTGGTATTCGTGGGGATGTCCGGGGAAATATTCTATCCCCATGGGCATCTGAACAACACTTGTCTTGTCTGGTCTAGGTATTGTGCGGGGAGTTTCTGATCATCGACGCCTCCACTGACCCCATGTGAGGAAAGGGGGAATCCGTGCGGGGTTGACCTAGGTTAGATTACCTACGTGTTTGAGTGCGTCACTCGGTCTTCTCTCCATATCAACCTGCATGTTGTAGATCTATGAGATCAGCCGCAGAAAGCACCAAAGACTTGTGGTCTAGATCTTTTGATTACAATTATAACACTAGAGATATATGGCTCATGATATTCGACACCTTTCCCGCCTATAGTTGACCCTTGAACTGTTTCTTCTGGCCCTTGATTTCTCCTTTCACCCCTTTGGCTAATCCCTTGACCTCGGCCTTCAACGCCTTCTTGTCCTCCTTGGATAATTTCCCTTCTTTCTTGGCTGTGTATATCTCTTGAATAAAACCAGTGACGATGGTGACCGCGGCTTGTACGGCGCATTTGGCGCATCGATCCCCGTCGTTTAGGTTCTGGACTGCGTCGGCGAGGTCTTGTAGTTCGGCTTTTGGGCGGTTCTGAAGAATTCTGTCGAGATGGGGGGTCTGAGAGAGTCCGTGGACTGCACAGTCGTTTGGAGTGACTGACATCGGACGGGTAGGGGCTTCTGATAGAGAGGAAGGCTTGGTCTCGACTTGAACTGGTGATGTAGCCATTGTGACGAAGTGAGGGAGTTGGGCTAACGTTGTGAGTAAGTAGCTGATAGTAAAAGTTTGATGCAGAAGAATTCTATAGAGATCATTCAACTATATATAATTGCATCTCTCAACGGCTTTTCCGTTGCTTGTCGGTGTTTCACGGCGGCGGTAACGGAGCAAGTCTGACCGTTCCCCACTGAAATGACCGGTCCTCCGAGCGGAGATTTCATTGACCAGCCGGTAAATTCTTTCACCAATAAACACAGAGCAATCGATTGCTCAATAGCGGTTGTGTAATAAAAGGCAAGTAATTTAATACCGGATTAAGTATTATCATGTATGCAATAGCGATAGTATGGATAAAATAGTACATTGAGGCTCAAGAGAGAGTGGTTTGGCATTGGTCGCGTGCATGGAAGGATTTGGGTTTACATGGATCTCTTTCGTATCGACCTTGTTTGGCGGAAAATATTATTATTCACTGTTAACGGATAGGTGTGTGGAAACACGAGATCTATGGCGCGGTGTTGTATAGACCAGAAACTATCAAAGGAGACCATTGTGAAGAAGAAGAATACTTCGAGCGATTAATACATGAATATGA
This sequence comes from Fusarium graminum, assembly GCA_013266165.1. Classification (NCBI taxonomy): domain Eukaryota; kingdom Fungi; phylum Ascomycota; class Sordariomycetes; order Hypocreales; family Nectriaceae; genus Fusarium; species Fusarium graminum. Next base: position 130,520 of record JAAGWP010000059.1, on the reverse strand, counting down.
GGAGGGTCAAGGTCGCATTACTGCAAGTGCGGTGATAGAGACGAATGGGCGTCTAGACACTAATAGTCAAGCAATTAAAGTAATTGATGCAATATGGACACGAAGCTCAATATAGTTAAGACGTGTTGGCACGGACGGGATCTTATCGTACAACCGCGAATGTGCGAATAATCCGTCTTTATTAATCGATGGCAGGCGGTTCAGGTACAACAATTAGTTCTATGACGCAGTGACTCTGTGCTAATCTATACATAGTAGTGTTCGCAACGAACATTGATATCCGATAGGGTGAGAGTCCAGGTGATGCTAGCCCCTTACCGACTGATAAGATGCCTGTGTTTAAGAAAGGACTATCCACATAGTCCGGTGTCCGTTGCCAATCTCCATTGTCCGGAAATGGTGGCATCTCAAGAGGATTTGTACTATATAAATCAGTGTTATCTCGCCCAATGCCAAGAAATGAAAATAACTACAAGCTCTATACCTTCAAATAACCCATCAATCACTTGATATTTTATCATCTCACTACTTCGGATCAAATGTCTGGTTTAAAAGTCCTTGTGTCTGGGGCGTCCATCGCGGGGCCAGCAACAGCTTACTGGCTAGCGAAAGCCGGCGCCAAAGTCACTGTCGTAGAGCGGTTTCCAGCGCTGCGGGTTGGCGGACAAGCTATCGACATTCGCACCGCTGGCGTTTCCGTCATGCGCAAGATGCCGGGGCTGGAGACTGCGGTGCGAGCCAAATCGACTCAAGAAGAAGGAATCAGTTTTGTTCGTGAAGACGGCAGACCCTATGGAGTTATTCGACCTACTGGGAACCCCGATAAACAATCGCTTGTCTCTGAATATGAGATCCTACGCGGCGACCTGTCCAGGATTCTCTTCGACTTCACCAAGGATAACAAAAACATCACTTATATCTTCGACGAGCAGATAGCCTCCATGAGCCAGAACGAGGAAAAGTCTGGCCCTATTAAAGTCACATTTGCGAATGGTACGCCGTCTTCAGAGTACGACCTAGTGGTTGCCTGCGACGGTGCGACATCACGGACTCGGGTCCTTGGCTTTGGAGGCAATGTTCATGACAATATCGTCTCAACCAACTGCTGGGCCGCCTACTTCTCCATGCCCCAGGATCTTCTCAATGGGAGCAAAATAGGGCAGGGATTTAGCGCGGTTGGAGGGCGCAACATCAGTATTGGCACAGATCCAGCTGGCTTCAGTCGCGTTCTGCTCATGGCCATGAACCCAAAAGACAAGCCTGAGAGCGCACTCGCGTTTCGAGAGGCTTCAGCAGAAGGAACCGATGCGCTCAAAAAGTACATTGCTCAGCACTACCAAGGAGTGGGCTGGAAGAGCGACATTGCAATGCGCGAGATGATGGACTCGAAAGACTTTTACGCAAGTGAGACTGTGCAGGTCAAGACACCTAACTTATACAAGGGACGTTTTGTTTTAGTGGGAGATGCAGGCTACGCAGCAGGGTTCACAGGCGCTGGGACGAGCCTGGCTCTCACAGGAGCCTATATCCTAGCGGGTGAGCTTGGAAAACACAAGGGAGATATTGCAGCGGGTCTCGAGGGCTACGAGCGACAAATACGACCTCTGATTAACAAGATGCAGCCCATCCCTCCCCTGGTAACAAGCATTCTAGCGCCACAGACGGCCTGGGGCATTTGGCTGCGAAATAACATTTTTGCTTTTATTGCGTGGACAGGACTCATAGAATTCGCGTCAAAATACCTTGCGGCTGGCTTTGGTGATGCAAAGGAATTTCCGGTTCCCGAGTATGAGTGGGAGAATTGAGCCTGAGATGAGCGGGAGTTTTGTAGTCCATTTATTCACGATAACAGAGAAAGTTTCTATCTTGATCATGTCCACTGAATCATTTGCAAGAACCTGTAATGTCACTTCCCGCGCCCGAGTGGATTTGAGCTGTGTGGTTGCCATTGCGAGTCGTGCGAGTGTGGATGCCTCCGCCCGGCCACCAAATTTCCAGGCGTCATGTCGGCGGCTATGCTCTTGAACTCCTGTTTCTAGCCACATGTGCAGCATATTGCAAAAACTTGATGCATAAGAGTGCTACTAACATGTGTCTACTTCATTTTCTTTCCGTCTAAGGCAGTTTTTATTTCATTATTATCATCACCCACAATCCTACTTAAAGCAAGGAGCGATGTGCTGTAAGTGGTGATGAAATCTTCATCTATTTTCACACGGCATTGCAGCAAATATATAGAAAATTGTTGTAAGCAGCTTTTGGATCTGTCTAATATCTAGTCTGACTCGAATTAAAGTGACAGTTACATTATCAAGTGAATAACGATACAAGCAAATAAAGCAATACAAATAGAAGTGCAAGTAATTAACACATACTTATACAAACACATTGGCGTGATAAAAGCTCGCTAACAGACTCAGTCCTCTCGATATATAAGATCATTTTCCAAGCGCTTAAGAATCGAGATCAGAGTCGTCATCAGCATCTTGAGAACCGACAGGGATATCGGCGTCAGCAGCAGCACTAACGGCCACAACAGTGGTCGAAGAAGATGTGGCAGTCGCAGTAACACTTGTAGAACCGGTGGCTGTGCTTGCAGTCACTGATACGGTAGCAGAGGCAAGGCTAGCAGAGGCACTGGCGCTGCTGACTGCTGCGAGACAAGATGTACGATCGGACCGGCAGACATCGTTATCAACACTCTTGTCTTGACGGCAGGTATGGTAGGCATATCGGCACTTTCGGAGGTCCTGCTCATGATGCCACCACTGAGCGATACCAGAGATGGAAGGGAATCCGGGTCTGGCCAAGACGCCCGTTGGGAGACCAGAAGGAGCCGAGGGGCCACCAGAAGGAGCCCCAGAGGCAGCAGAAGGAGCCCCAGAGGCAGCAGAGGGAACACCAGAAGGAGCAGAAAGTACACCGGAAGGAGGAGCACCGGAGGGAAGACCAGAGGGGGCAGAAGGAGCGCCAGAAGTAGGAGCGGAGGGAGCGCCAGGGAGAGGACCTGATGGAGCAGAAGGGGCACCGGAAGGAGGAGCAAGAGAGCCAGATTTTGTTGAGATGGCTGAGCCAGTAGTAGAAGCGCCAGCACCTCTAGCACATGATGCATAGCTTGAGGCACAAGGGGCTAGGTTGCCCGAGCTGGACATCAAGCAGTTGTTGTAGTTCTTGATACACTTGAAGGTGTCGTCACTGTCGCTATCCTTCTTGCCGGAGTCTCTGAATATCCAGTTCGGCAAAAAGGGCAGAGCAGACATCTTTCCGGATGTTGGAACAGGAGGCAGCGAGGCTGTGGTTGTGGTGCTGCCATCTTTCCTGCCAGGAGGAGGAGCAGCCGCGACAGACGCCGCAAGAGTGGCGATGAGCTGAACCGAAAACTTCATATTGTTGTATGTTTGAGAGATGCAGAAGCGATGAGTTGTGATTTAGATTGCGATAGTACAGAAGAGCTAATAAGTTATTGCGTATTTGTAAGTTTTGTGAGAGGTCTTGTCAAGGACTTGATATGTCTTTATATACCGATGCCACAGCTCATGCTTAAATCCGGGATCTTGTACTATTGAGCTCAAAGCTATCAATGTTTGACGTACGTCAAGCCGCCCTGATTCAGGCACGACGTCGTGGCTTGCCATCATTCCCATCCCAAGCCACGACGCCACTAGACCTGAAGCTTATCGGAGCATCTGCAAGGTCCAGATGTCATGGATACAGAGTTACGGACGACTAGCGGCCCGCATACTTTAGACTGTTCCTAGATTCAAGAACGATTGGCGCAGATCAATGGGCGATTGGCGTAATTTGAATTCCACAACCGCTTTTCAGGGACAAACTTCCGTGCAACTTTCCGTTTTCCGGCTCTTCTCTTCCAAATACTGGTCCCCTTGTTTAATGGACCCCTCATTCCTGAGCGGAGGTTAACGCGGCCTCGATTAGATTTTGGGTCAATGCATCGGCGATGAGGAAGGGGATCTTGGCTGCTAGTACGCAAGTGATTTGCACTCGTCTACATCATAATACTCCGACATATCTCCAACCTCAAAATCTAATGGCCAAGGTCAATTACCTCATTTCTTGCCACTGACGAGTCTGGGGATCAGCAGGTATGTCATAGTGTAATTGTTTGACCTTGTTTTCCATCTGGTCACTTTGTCTTGCGTTGTGCATTGCAATGATCTTCTCCGCAAACAGACTGTTGATGGTGGGATGTGTCGAGGCAGAATGACTCAGGAACATGGAGTACCCGAGACATGCCAAGTGTGTCTGGGCCCGACCAGACGTTCTTCTCACCCAACTTCCATTTCCGTCCCTAGACACCATTAACTACAGGCCGAAAAGGGCTTAGTAGCTGTTGTTCTGTTGGTCTGAAGGACTATGACCAAGCTGCTTGAACAACGTCTGAGGTCATTGGAGCGGCGTCCTCGACTCTTCGGGCTTCTTAAGACGTGTGTCTGGGGTAAATGGTTACGTCTACATGTCAAAACGAGAGTAGGCGACCATGTGTCGAGAAGAAAAGGACATGGTTTAGCATGAAGTAATTAGCTAGGAGTTGCATCATTTCCGCTCATCAACTTCCTTACTGGCGTGGTAGGGATGTCGCAGAGAGTGTTACCTCTAACAGATTGCCCATCCCACAATTGACGTTGCACTGTGAAGAACAAAAGCAAGCAAATTGCCATGAGCATTGATACCGATCTATCCACCAACTCGTAAGGCAAAACAAGAAAAAGGATATCTACAAATGATCGTGAGAGCAAAAACATACAACAGCGGGGATTCGCTGGTCGTCACCGACCCAACTACTAATCCGCCCCTTACCAGCTTGACTATGGGAGAGCGGACGGGATCCCGTATTTTCTGGTAGGTATGGTCGTATGTGTCTGTCTCTGAAACAATTTGGTCTATATACGATGTAACAAATAGGTGCATAGAGTAGAGAGCTCAAACTATGGCATCCAGCCTCTTCGGCCGTGTGTTTTGGCACTGTTGGGTATAGAAGCCAGAAATAAACAGGTTACAATTAAGTTCAGGATGAATGGCACCTTGAGCAGGTTGACGCTAATCTATGCTTCCTGTTCTAACGTGAGCCTCTTGGAGTACAAAAAGTTATAATGAACCATTGCATCCCTCACCCAGCGCTCAAGGTTGCGGGCGCCCTCCTCGCCAAATTCACTCGTCCATTTAACGACCTCCTGGTCGATATCAATGTTCCCAGCAACCTTGCTTGGATCAATCTTGGTGCTAGCATTGATCGAGCTAAGCATCCTCTTGGTACCGCTATTCATCCCGTTCAATTCTTGTTCATTCGCCTTGTCCCACGAATAGCGGACTTTGCTCTCGTCAAGACCCGAGAGTCGTGCATATTTGGAAACTAGCGGAGGACAGGTCATGACGTCGTCGGCATCGATGACAATTGGCCAAACGCTGTCGTTTGCATAGTATTCGGCGTAAAAGTCGTATAATGTCCTTTGCCATCGCAAGGTCACCTCAGTTGCCATTGGGTGTTTGCCGGGGCGTTTGTATCCGTCCAGTTCCAGATCGCAAAGGCAAGTTCGATACAGAGAAGGGAGCACCAAAGCTGGATGGCGAATGAGAAATGTTGGATTCCAGGTTTGAAGAAACTCGTCGGGAAATAGTGTGAGGTTGAGTGGCGATCGGGTTGGCTGAGCGATGTTCCTCATTGGAAGTGGTGTCGCCTCAGCCTGGACTTCTTGGGGGGTATGAATATAATGGTTCTCATAATGCGGATGTGTCAGCAAAAGAGTATGCTCCTTTACAAAAATAGTTTGTCCCTCCTGTTCCGCTGCAGCAATGTAGTCTTGGAATTTCTCTGAGCATTGCTGGATCATTGTGCTAGCAGTTTTATTCTCCTCGTCTGTCCAAGTATGCATAGGCTTCGCATTGACGAAGAAGTGTCGTGGCATAGAAGACAGAAAAAAGTACCCTCCGTGGTCGGCAGGACGCACGCCCTGCTCATCAAGATTGAGCATCTTAACTAGAAGATTGGAGGCCGTGCGGGGAGACGTAAGAAGCCAATACCGCGGGCGTTGTTGAGACTGAGCGCTTTGGGTCATGATGGGCTGCTGTTGCTTGGATACCTGTTTGTGGCGAGGGCTGAGTGAGCTGGGAAAAGACCGGAAGGCAGTTTGAGTAGTTGATTGGGTTCAGTTTCATGAGGGTGAGAAGAAATACTCATATTATACTGATAACTGAACTGATGTAGCGTTAAGATAAAGCCGTCTGGGTGCCATGAACATTTCGGTTATCGGTCAGAGAATAAGCCGGGTCGTCGCGCCGGCCCATCGCTGTGCATAGGCGATCGACAGAAAATGGAAATAAACTTGGTAGATCACTGCAGGTTCCATGCAGATGTCTGTAACGGACATTGGAAGTCCTCCGGTCCGACGTTTGTCAGCGGAGGCCGGATGGATATACGAAAGTGTTTATTTATCATAGTAGACGCATGCCTTTTTGACCGAGAGGCGCGTCGCATTCACAGACACATCAGATTGGCCGTGCTGAGTCTTCTCAACACCTCCACATAGGGCTGCTAAGGTAAGGATAGCATGAAAATCCTTCATACTCGCTTGACGGTTGTGAAAAGATGCAACTACACATGCTGTATCTGCTGTAGACCGTCAAGATCACGAACAAACAGAGTAGCTATTTACGTAATTCCACCTCAACATATCGGCCACGCTAAATCTGGGGATACACTAAAACCACCGGCACTTCACTCAATGATCGACATCCGTGAGTTAATGTGTCATTAGGGACTCCACCTGGCCACCTTCAATTGACCACCTCGCGTTGTAGAAAAGGCGCGAGTGCCGACGATACATTGATATCCACCAGGAGCCGGCCGACAACCGCGCCGTCCTTGGCTTAATCTCGGACTTTGGAAAGACTCCGTTTGACTGAACGGCTTATAATCAGGAGCTTCTTGCATATATGACCTGTTAGTTTTGGGCCATGTTAGGAAGCTGCTGTACTTTGACAAGAGTGGACTGCGGTAAGTAATGGATAAGGATGGAACCGATATTAATTCAGACATATTGCCCTGAAATCAACTGATATCTTTTGATACTGATGGGAATACCATCTTCAATAAAACTATGTAGACTACAATGTCTATTAGCAGGTCTTGATTCAGAGTCTCAGACTGCACATTTTATAACAAGAAAATTTGCCAGCAGGATTCCCATGCATCACCTCTTCCCGCTAATAGTTATAGAACCTCTCGTTCTGAGCATATATCCATGCTTGAATCTTTTATATATGCTAATATTGTTTTCAAACATGTTAACGTATCTGATTTACACATCATTGACCGCTTCCAAGCGATGGGCAAGCTGTACGGCTGAACTCAACTTTCACACAATACCATGGCCATTACATCCTTCGCAAAAGCTTTTTGACCTACCAAAGATAGATGCCATGTGTTTAATTGTATATCAAAAAAAACAATGGATGGTTGGGTACGTGCAGAGAGGCGAAGCGGTCACGGAGCAAACCAGAATGTAACCTATATCCGGCATACGGCGCGGACCTATATGTCAGCGACTATAACAAGGACAAGCAGCTGGCGATCTCGGAGTACAGGTGAGATGAAGCTCATTGAGCTGATCTAGTCAGAAGACTGGCCAGTTACTGCCTCACTTTACAATATTAGCTTCGAATCCAACTGCTTGAATAGGCTCTTGTATCACCTGTCAACGGCAGCCTTGCGTTGTTTTGAGTGAGGCTATGAAGAGGATGTTACACAGCATGTGTGTTGGCATTGACGCAAAAGCTCTCCTTCGGTTGATTGAGGTGTGCTATGTAAGTCTTGCAAAGAAAGCATTAGCGTTCTCGTTATGTCGGGCTGTGAGAAGTAAGTGAAAACGCTGATGAGTAAGGCCGAGTTCTAGCCAGCGTAACCTCTGCTACGCCCATCTATCTCCATTTCGGCCCATCGTTATATGACAAGAGCTGCTCGTAAAACATGTTCATGCTCGATTCCATTTGTGTAGTTCAAAACTTCGATCTCACGGCAGCCTCCGCCTCACCTCCAATCTCCACCTATTATGGAATCTTATCTGTCCTCGACAAAAACAAAACAAAAGCAAGAGCATGCAAATGTTCCATAGTATTTCCTGATTCCCGATATTCTCATTCCGTATAGTTTTTGCAAACAAGGTCTGTCCAATATGGCGTCAATCACGTAAAACTACATCATTGTTGGGGTAGGCCTCTCGGGTTGCGTTCTCGCAAGCCGCATTCGAGAGGATGATTATACGGCTAAAATCTTACTCTTAGAAGCTGGCAGAGATACTCGGGAGCGACCAGATGTACACAATATGCAAGTTCTGAACTTGGGTGGTGACTTGGACTGGCAGTATCAGTCTGAACCTGTCGCTGGGCTTTCATGTCGTTGCATCACTCTAAACTCCGGCAAAGGCTTGGGAGGTAGCTCAGCCATCAACTCTGGTAGGGGATCACACAGAGAACTGGCATGAGGCACAATAGCTAAGATTTCCATCACCCGTAGGCGGATGGACTCGTGGTGCTGCAGCAGACTATGACGAATGGGCATCTCTGGTAGGCGATGACCGCTACATTTACAAAGGCCAATTGCCCTGGTTCAAAAAGTCGGAGCATTGGTTCGATGATACGAACTCTGAGCAGCACGGTAGGGACGGACCGATTCACGTCACCTGTGCAAAGGCAACGAACCGCAAGTTCCCGCTCGCTGAGCAGGCTGCGGCTATCATTACCGGCAAGGCGTAAACTTGAAAGTAGAATACTCACTCAACATATTCAACATCACAATGCGAAATCGGCGGTCATGCGAAAGACAATCATTACATTTATCCATTGCCACATCAAGCTATTGGAGTAGTTGAAAAGCAACTACATAATGCTTCAATGCCCCCCTCCCAACTCTCTTCTGTGAGTAATGATTCAGGCAGTATAGGAGAAGCTCACAAGCACGGGATTATGGTCGGAAAGGATGTTCCCATCAGGTTGGACGAAAGCCTCTGGCACATACTTGAATGTCTTTGCAATAAGCTTTACCGAGGTTCCGGATCGATAGCTGCATGATTGTTTAGTAAAAGGAGATCAAGTTAGGTCATTTCCCAAAAAAAACTCACAAGACTTTATCAACGATCTCACACTTGTTGTTTGGTGCTGGTACACTGCAAGGGTTGGCAGCTGCACCAGCTGTCGGGTACACACCCCCGTTGATCAGCTGAACCCAAGAGTCACTGAAGCCAGCGTCGGTCAGCTTGTTGATGCTGCGACCTGCGTTGGTCCACCTGTCATTGGTATCGCCCGCTACAATAACAGCACGACCATTGGAGTTGGCGTTGACGTATTCAAGGATCTGGTTGATGCCGGCAGTTCGAGCATCGACATCTCCCTGGTCGGATCTTAATTGAGAATTGAGTCAGCATCATATCAAAGTCTTAAACAGACTTACGTACCCAGCATCGGCATGCAAGTTGTAGAGATCAACCTCGGCCCCGTTGATGTTGATGCGCATGAAGCTGAAGCCCTTGGGCGTCAAGCAGTCGCCCGAGTTCAAGTTACACTTGTTCCACTTCTTGCGGGTCAAGCCAGTCCATGGATAATTGGCCACAGTGTTCAGACCATCACCAAAAGGAACACCACCAGAGGTTGGCGTACGGTTGGGATGGTTGTCAGTCGCGTAGATGTACGCATGGTAGTTGAAGTCCTCTTGCATATGGACAATATCGTAAGCCTGGGTAGAAAGAGCTGTGCCGATCAGGTTGGCGTTGGTGCTCTTGTCACCAGGGACCTCATTGCCATTGATGATGGCTGGCAGCCCCGCAACATTATAGGTAAGGAAGCTGAACTGTCCGGTCTTTTGACCAGCAGAGACGCCACTCAGAGAGAGGGCAGCAAGCAGAAACTTGGTCGAGATTGAGTGGATTGACATGCTGCTGAGGGTTCAAGAAGAGACCAGAAGTTTGTTGTCTGGATGACTTGCTCAACAATTCGTGAGGGAGAGCGACGTTATGAAGGTCATATGTTGTCCTAGATTCATGCACCAAGACATATAGTCACATCGTGATCAGCATAATGGCTTCCCATCAGGGATCAAAGACCGGGGTCAACGAGGAGACAGCACAACTTCCTTCCTGAATAGACACCACGTCCGACGGGGAGCTTGTCTCTTAAACCTGATAAATCAAGAACTATTTCAATGACGAAGGTTTAATTCTGGTTTACGAGGCACGTAGGTCTGTTGCAACATTCTACTGGATGTGGCTTGCCATCTCAGCAATTGCTACTATGGCGGTAATAATGCAATCGTGATTGTCCGTGTGCAAACTACGGCCAACAACGGCAATTCCTCCGTCTTTACCGAAGGTCTATTTCCACCAATGCACTGCCGACAGCAAGCTTGACTATTACAATACTACCGAGTAAATCGACGCAACTATCACACGTGCTTTTCTATCCCCTGCTTAGTTCTTATCAACCTGGGGCACAGCATCGGAGGTTCAATCTACTGGAGCGAGAGATAGCGAAACCCCGGTTTAACACAGCTGAACTATACAGAAGAGGCAAACTAATTTCCCAAGGTAGCAAGGGCGTCAGTGGTATATTTATTAACAATTCTCTTATGACTTTACATTGCCGATCTCTATAGGTTTCGATCCAGACGCCTTTCTCAACTATTCGGCTGCGCACTAGACAAGTACCATGAGAGGCCCAATTCTCGCAGTAGCTGCATTCAGCACCTGCACTTTGGTAAGCACTGCCAAATCAGGCAGTTCTCTCGATCCCGTTCAAGCCATTCTGTTCCCCGATACTGCTGCAGCAAAAAGTCCATTAACTCATCTTGGCGGCAATGGCCCATGGCATATTGGTAAGGCAGCATGGTCAAATCTTAGCTCAATTTCTGACAAGAATAGGTGAACCCGTCACTGGCATTTCTTCAGAAGTCCCTGAGGGATGCCATGTTGACCAAGTGGCCTACATTTCCCGTCATGGGTCGCGATACCCTGATTCTGGTGCTCATAGTGGCTGGGTTGACATGGTTCGTCGGGTAAGAATACCCTTCAAATGAATGGCGAATAGCGTAGCTGACGGTGTGGGCATGTAGTTTAAAGAGTCCAAGTATACCGCAACTGGGCCTTTGTCGTTCTTTCACACCTGGGATACCCCACTTACCAACCCTGCCATCCAGATTGCTCAGCTGAGCAAGACTGGCTACAAGGAGCTGTTTGACATGGGATATACGATAAGAACTCGGTATGAAGCTTCGGGTCTGTACTTGACAGCTTGACTAACTTGATTAGCTATCCAGACCTGTATAAAGAAGGCGATGACTTCATTGTCTGGGCCAACAACTATACACGAGTCCTCCAAACTGCGAAACTCTTTCTCCATGGGTTCTTGGGGACCAATTCTTCTCTGGGCACAGTCGTGTCAGTCACTGGTAAAGGATTTCCTGCTCATCTAGGTGATACTCTTGCCCCATCCGACATGTGCCCGACCTTTGTGGATGATAGCGACAAGCAAATCGATGTTTGGCGCTCACATTGGTTACCAGCCTTCAAGAAACGCCTTTCAAAATACATTGATGGAGATCTCGAGCTTGAGGATGGGCAATGGAACGACTTCCCTTATATCTGCGGATTTGAGTCACAAATCACTGGTCGGCTTTCACCATTCTGTGAAACGTTCACTCAAAAGGAACTGGAGCAATATGAGTATCAACAAGATATCAGATACTACTACGGCGTAGGCCCTGGGGCCAAGGTTGGTTCTAAAATGATGGTGCCCTTCCTTGAATCGCTGGTACAGCAATTTGTTGTTGGTCCTGATGCAACGGGTACCAATTTCGATGGACAGCCTTTCAAGATTCCAAAGATCCTGATGAGCTTCCTCAACGACGGTCAACTCAACGAGCTAGTTGCAGCCACTGGTGTCTTTGACAAGGAGAAGCCCCTGCCTCTAGACCGCATTCCCAAAGATCGGCTATGGCGGAGCTCAAACATCTCTCCCATGCGAGGAACCATTGCATTTGAGAACCTGAACTGTGGTGCGAAGAAAGGAAACAACTCGAAGCGATTTGTCCGCGTTCTCATCAACGATGTCGTCTTCCCTGTACCTACTTGTCATGATGGACCTGGCAAGTCGTGCTCTCTACCCAAGTACTCCAAATTCCTCAAGGACAGACTAAGGAAGAACGGGAACTTTGCAAAGCTCTGTAATGCTACAGATCCTGCTACACCTAGCAAGGTTCTTGGAGCAAGTTTCTTTACAGACTTGTCCCAGCCGCATTTGAAACCTGTCAAGCCTTAGCGGAAGTTTTTGCGGACGACTACATGATCTGAAGATGGAAATAACCAGAGTATCATGTGCTTGTGAACCAGTACGCTGTTAAATGCTCTCGCCGTAGCGATATGTATCAAAATTGTGCACATTGGAAAGGCAGTCGAGTTGTGAATAGCAAATATCGAAACGTGACATGTAGAAACGGTGGGCTATAAATTAAACAGCTGAACGCATTTATCCATAAGATTTGTCGGCATTAGACCACACACAGACTTTATCGTTGTGCCAACGCAGCCTTTGCTTCGTTTAGCTCTGCCTCTGTCGGTAAGTTGACCACCATTAAGTACAGAATGTCCTTCAAAATGATGTTAGTAAATGAGTTTAGAAAATGTTCGGTATAGTATGGGTGTTTACCTTGTCCAAGACAAATTTCTTAGCCGCATGAACTGGTTTAAAGGGCAAGGGTAATCCAGTCTTTGCTGGACCTCCTCTGCCTTGTTGTTCTTGATTCTGTCTTCCAGAAAATCGGCCTCCTCGGCCTTTGCGAAGTTGGTTGGGATCGACGTATCCTCCGGTTATGAGCGAAATCAATGACCCATTGTTGGAAGGGTGGCTTGGGTCAGCATATCGTGATGTAAACTGCGGTGCTTCTTGCTGGTTGGCCAGGAGGTTGTCCGGCTTGTTGAGCGCCTGTCATCTAGGTAAGTCTGTAGCCTGTCAAGGTCTCACTCTAGTGACTTACAAACTGGGCTTGCGCTCTCTTGTCGAAGTACTCGTTGATGTAGGTCTTTTTATTACCAAGGCTTTGCTTAAATCCTGTAGATTCCTCGTTGTTGGCCGCAGCAAGAACATCCAATGTAGGGAAGACGAGTGGTGCAGCCTCGGGAAGAGCAAAGTCACCATAAGTCTTGCCACTGGAGTTCTTGAACTTGTTAGTGATACCGGAGTCGTAAGATCCCATACTAGAAGCGACGGTCGACGTTAGATCGACCACGTCGTGAGATTTGCCGGTATCCTCTCGCCAGGTCATGATAAGGCAGCACAAACCCTTTGGATAGAAGTACTGCTCATTCATCCGTGTCAAGAACTTATTCGACCTGAGAGATTGTCAGAACCGGACTCAAAATCTATTCGATAGGGGTAGAGAGCTGTGCAGTGAGGAGAAACTGTACCTTTGTCGACTATTCAAATCTTGAGCAACATCGATGGTTATATACACCGCTGCGCTAATGGCAATACTTGGTGCAAATGGAATAAAAAAGCCGCCGATCTCGGCGAAATTGATGACCTGAATCCATGGCGAGGCCAGAGTGGACTGGTCGAATTTGTCAAGAAAATCAAGCCAGGCTGCTTCATCAATGCCAAATTCTTCAAGCGCGGGGGCGTATCCGCGAACAAAACCACGAGTCCGGTCCTTGGGTCTCCGTTGCGCAAGGATAACGGGAAGATCCAACCGGGCACCAGGCTGACCAGAGGTCAAGCCATGAGTTTTGAGAAAATCGAGAACAAGATCGGGGGTGTCTTGCGGTGCTTCTGTTGAGGTGGAACTGCCCTGGGGATCTGAAAGCAGCTCTGATTGTGTCTCATCGAGCTCCCACTGCATCCTGGTGAAGTCGTCTTGTTGGCTGGGCTGCGAATACTCATTTTGCGGTGTTTGGTCGTGGCCTGCAACTGCGTTTTGTTGAGGTTTACTTGGCCCAGACTCTGAGGATATTGCATTCTTCTCCGCGTTCTTTTTCTCTTTGTAGGTGCTGACACTCTCTGACACCAGACCAATACCGCCAGCTACGCTGCGAACTGCTGAGCCCAAAATACCGCCGCCTCGGTCACCTCTTCCACCTCTTCCACCTCGGCCACCTCGCTGGAAAAAAGAACCTCCGCCACGTCCTCTGTCAGACATGATTGTAAGGATGCTGTAAAGAATCTCAAGACAAACGCGTGTGTTGAGGGGAATCAAGCTCATTATCAGTTTGTTTTAAGACGCACTGAGGAGGGGCACCGTCAGCCCTAGAGACAGCGGCGTGGGCGGGTATGCGGCACCAGAATAGCCATGAGTGGTAGAAACTACGACAAGAAGTGGGGGTTTGTTCAAGCTATAGCAGAAAAAGCAAGACCGTAAGACAGATTGCGCGATCTAGGCGGTATAAGATCTAGCGCTTTCATGCGTTGTAACTTAACCTCGAGGCTTAATTTTGACTGATCCATTTTTGACTGGCGCAAAACCATCAGGGAGCGGTAAGATATCGTTATCAGTAATGAGCCCAGATCCATTTGGTTGAGCCACTCCACAACTCTGAAAGACAGCAGCAGCCAAGGTCCAGATAGTCTGATCTGAAATAATGTCCGTGAAAGACATATCCATCATGGCGCGTGGTGGGATTGGCCAAATGCCTTATTGTTCAAGCTCTCAATGATTAGCGTAGCAGATGTGGCACATCGCTCTGGGGAAAGAAATGTTAAGAAGGAGGATTGTGAGCTAATTCGATGAGGTCTTCATATCCTTCGATCAAGTCGCCACTTGGCTGTTCGGTAATCTCAAGGTATCTGGGTAAGACACATCTCCAAAACCGATGCACAGCTGCGTCCGAGTCTTCGTTCAAGGTAGCAAACGGCGAGTTAGAGGCTAGTTTCCCATCTTTTTTCCCAAAACAGTATGTTGTTCCAGAAAAGAGGTTTTGAAGTGCTGGACGCTAGGCTGAGCCTATTAGAATTTATATCGCGATGTAGGATCTGGTTCCCTGTCCATGTCAGCACTAAGTGAGGTGTTCTGCGGAGCCCCATTGGATCAAAGTGTCTTCTGCTACAGCTTTCCAATCTCGCTTAAATTATGCTACGCTGACAGAAAAGAAGTATTTATTAGTCCGTGAAAAATATCTTACTCTTGTAGGGAAGAATCCTCGATCCCTCGTCGTGCTTTCTCAGCCCTACCACACTTGGCGGGCGACACTACCAACATCGCCAACATGACGGTCCTAATTTATCCTTTCCGGTATCAATGTCAGGATGTTACTGTCACCGAATGGTTTACACTTTTTACCTTATGCTTGGCTCCTCTTATTGCCCATGTCCTTATCGGCGCGCCTTCACCAACATTCTTGACTCTTAGCCGTCCAGCCTGGCACGAGCGAGTCTGCCACTATAATCCGACCTCTATCCTCTGGCGGTATGCTGCTATCGCTGATCGACGCATCCGTGCACGCAACTGGGACAAGTTCGACCTGGCTGCCACCAATGCTCTGTTTTGGACTGATCATGGATGGGATGGGACCGAAGACGTGATCAAGTATAGTCGTCCACGCTGTGTACAGCTACCAGACAGTAACAAGGTCACTTTCCTATCGAGGGACACCATTAAAACTCTCATCATTACCCTTCAAGGGTTGCAGGCAATTATTTTGCTACTGGGTAGTCAAATCGACCCGGCGGCGCCGAGCTTCACGTTATTTATGGCTGTCGACATTATTTTCTTCCCCGTGGCTCTCTTTGGCCTGTTGAGGCTTTGCAGCTGCCTCTGGCTTACCGACGAGTTCGCATTTGCTTCCATCGAGGATCTCCCTGCGGGCACCCCACTGGCCATTGGATGCAGTACCGCATCATTCGAGCTTTTGACCGCCAATCCTTTAGTTGCCGAACCACAACGATTTCGCGATCACAAGTATTGGGCGAGCATACTGTTCCGAGTCACATATACTCTGGTACTGTTTGCCTTGCTAGCCTTGGCATTGTCGTTCGTGGTACCAAAAAGCTCGGAGTATCTGATCGTCTATACCTTAACTACGTTTGTGGTTGTTATGTTCTTTATCGGATTACTCAGCGTCACCATAACTCTACTTGCCTGGTATATGGGATTCAAGGGAAACACGACTACCGTCATACCCTGCATTTCGTCTGTCTGGTACAAGTTCTACACAGGGGTTTTGCTTGGCGCCGGAATCGCTATGTTTATAATTGCCTGCCTAGAAACACGCAAAACGCCTTGTGGAAAATACACCAGTGGCGTCCCATTCTCTGGGGATGCCCTTACGTGTATGAGCGCGGGGTTCGACAAAGTTGAAACAAGACAAATCATCGATGGTCCTTATAACGGAACAGCTCTTTATCGTTATTCGCATGTGGGCAACTCCAGCCTTGTGGTAGCCAATTATGAAGATGATCAGCAGAATACTTTCAACTTCACCCGAATGTGTTTCAGCAGCATCTGGGGCATATGATATGGGCAATAAGTGGGAGTTCAAGCCTTTGAGGAGAGACGATACATGGCTTATTTAGAACTGGCCCCATGGAATACACACATAGAAATTGTTGAAAGAAAAAACCAAGAGACTATATGAACTAAAATAGTTGTTCATCGATATTACGCAGTATAACCTCGGTGTTATTTTTACTCTCTACCTATTAATACCTTTGCATATATGTAATGGCTGCCTAAGAAACTTAGTCTTGATAAATACTTAATCCTTCTTGACAATGCAAAGACAGATATAAGGGATAATGCTCTGTATTATACAATAACGTCAGGGATGGTAGGTTAAGCTATACGACAATCAGGCCTATACCTTTCTCTACTATCTCTCGACAACAAGTCTCCAAGGCATTTCATCCACCAATCGGCATGGATGCTGGATTCCGGTGCCCCCTTGTACATGAAGTTCAACCTCAGAAACGTCTCCCCAGGAGGGGCCATGCAGCCACTTAAGAACCAGGAATTGACGATTTAGCGAGAAGCACATGCTATGTGCCCGCATATCTGGCATGTTGTAATTCCACAAAACTTGCCTGTAGTCGTACCCAGGGTTACAACGACCGTGAGGGGTTTGTTGGTCCGACGCACCTACACCCATGCATGTTGGTTTTCCGGCTGCTGGATGGGGTCACACGAGACAAGAGAAGATGATGCATGTTCGTTGTACTCACGCCATGCAGGCATAACATGCGGTATTTAAACCCACATGCACCTATGCACAAATGGAACGGTACCGAGTCCCCAAGTCTCTCGATATCTGATTCGAAACATCACAAACCTTGCAATATGACGACTGTTGAAGCACACCCCATCGTTGACGCTGAGGATAATGTGGGTCTCATCCAAGGTGTTGTGTAATTGAAGCTGATCAATCTTAGCACTCGGATGCGGACTCCTCACTTGGAGCGGTAAAAAACAAATGAAGTTGCATTCAATAATCTGTTCCGTAACTAAGTACGTGGCGATAGGATAACGCATCATCAACTGACAGTCTGAGAAGCTCTATTCTGGACTATCGCCAAGAGAACGGGAGGACATACCACGCATTCAGAGATGGAAGTATGTCGTTTTTTGTATCTGAAAATGACCGTAAACTGACCTGAGGTTGCACTAAGAGTACAACTTGCCTAATGATGCAGAAGAGAATGAGCGACTTGGTAGGCACCTCAAGCTTGAACCGTTTCATACTCGTCACTAATAATTAAGATCTTCAACATAACTTGATGCTCCTTACACTTAACAATAAGCTTGGCCTAGCGCCTCCCAACCGCCGAGATTCATCGGCCAAGCGAGTTCTAGATGTCGGCACCGGTACAGGTATTTGGGCCATTGACTTTGGCGATGAACATCCTGATGCGACTGTAAGTTAGCGTGATCAACGCACATTTAAGTCAAATGCTAAGACTTGTAGGTAATTGGCGTTGATCTATCACCTAGCCAGCCGGGCTTGTAAGTGATTACATTCCTGACTGCCTCAACCAGCTACTAACAGGACTCAGCGTACCGCCTAATGTGCGATTTGAGATAGACGACATTGACGAAGAGTGGATTTATAGCGAGCCATTCGACTTTATTCATAGCAGATTTATGAACTTTAGTGTTCAGAACTGGAAGTCTTATCTCACAAAGATTTATGAGTTAGTTCCCCTTGCAACTTGTCAGGACTGATCGATGTTAAAATGTCCAGGAATGTTACGCCCGGAGGTTACGTTGAGCTGCAGGATGTAGATGTCATCATGGGCAGTGACGATGGCACATTAACGGAGGACACGACCACGTACAAATGGTGCAGGCTCCTGGATGAAGCTGCAGGAAAGTTCAACCGCTGTTTTGAGAGGACGACCCGTTTCAAGGACCTACTAAAAGAGGTTGGTTTTGTCGATGTTATCGAAACACGCTACAAATGGCCAACCAATCATTGGCCCAAGGATAAGAAGTACAAGGAACTCGGTCAGTGGAATAATACTAATGCCAGCTCTGCGCTTGAAGCATTGACCATGGCACCTTTTACCAGAGGTCATGGCTGGAGCCGCGAGGAAGTTGAACTGTTCTTGGTTGAGTTGAGGAAAGATTGGAATAACACCAGGATCCATGCCTATTGGCCCATGTAAGTATTCGGGCTATCCGCGAGACTTGGTCGCTAACTTTCTCGTAGCTGCGTTGTTTATGCCAAGAAACCAGAGGTTCGATCTTATAGAGAGCCTGGTCGTAGATAGTGGCCAGGAATGGAGAGACCATGGCCGACTGTGTACTCATCGGTTGCTGTGAGGTTGCTACCATAAGTGTTTTTACAAGCGAAAAAGACTCTTATATGATGTTAGTTATTTTCACCTCATGAGAGGCGTTTCAAAACCCATCATCATCCGACTACAACCCATTGCCGTTGATAATCGTCTAAAATGTGATAAGAGACATAAGCCCTACACTACTGGACACAAGTCGGGATCAGGAAAGTATAGCTTGGATACTTGCTTTTGGACCTACATCAGGCTACGGGCAAAGTGTTCCCGTAACCCGGTGCTTAACCTGAGCTCAAATTCTCGGATTAGGAAGCCAGCTACTGGGCGAATGCTGTTTTTGAAGAGGAGTAAATATCTGGTATAAAAGAGACTCATATTGGTGATCTTTGGGTGAAGAAATAGCAAGTTCATTTTTCGATCAATTTGAGCACATCGCGGGGTATTTGAGCGGCCGACTACCTGGCTGCCTGAGGCTCAAGCACTTCTATAGCTCTTCACAAGCCAATTGCGACCCAACCATCAACTTCCACCCCCAACCTCAATTTACCCGTCAATTGAATCGACAACATGCATCCTTGGGAGAATGAACCATTGGAGCTTCCAGACGGCCGCTTGGTATGCAGTCCACATAGGCTTGTCGTATGCGGCCGATGTACCGTTGACTACAGTTTCGTGGACGAGGTGCTTCAAGATTCAGACTAAGACGGCCCAGATTCCATGGAGGACGATGCCCTTGAAGAACTAGCTGCGCAGTATCCTCATAGTGCTCCCGTGGGGGGGTGCCTCCGTTTGACGAGGCAAAGGAAAAGTGGTTCATACTGTCTTTGTCCCACCACGCTCAGAAACACCTTAAAGCCTTTTTCCTGTTGGAGTAGGTCGAGAGGCTACTCCCGAAGTTATCTGATTCATCCATCGTGACGATCCAAAGACTTTTTTTATCTACACCGATGGCGCCTGTATTAATAATAGATAAGAAAACCCAAAGGGCGACTGGGCTTTTATATTCAAACCTCATTCACCAGATACCAAAAAAGGTGTTTCCCATCGTCTAGAAGACAGAGAGCCCTTCGGGGACGAGTACCATCAAAGCAGCAATCGAGCTAAACTACGAGCCGTAATTGACACACTTCGTTTTCGTCATTAGAAGGGCGAAGGTTTCACCAAACTTATCTTGGCTACCGACTTAGAATACGTGGTCAAGGGAGCAACAGAGTGGGCTCGAAACTGGGCTATTAGGAATTGGAAGATAAGCATAGGGGCTTCCGTTAAGAATCAAGACTTGTGGGAGGCGCTTCTTGGGGAGTTTAAACGATGGGATGAGTGGGGTCTGGAGATCTAACTATGGAGGATTCCATGGAATTGGAATGCAGATGCGGATTCGGCGGCTAAGCAGGCAGCCTTCGGGGATGATATTCATTGCTGTGTTGATGTTTTTGGCGCTCTTTGCTAGTTTTAAGGCGAGAGAAGGTCGAACAATCTGGGTGAGGATATTTGCACAATAGCACTTCTTACAGAGAATCATGGTCTTTCTAGTTGCTATGTGCAGGTCGCTACATATACGTCCCGACATGCGCCAAGCCGACAGGATCCATATGTCCGAATTCAGATAATATCACTTTCCCAAGGCTTGGTGGCCTTGAC
The DNA here is from genome assembly GCA_013266165.1 of Fusarium graminum. NCBI lineage: Eukaryota > Fungi > Ascomycota > Sordariomycetes > Hypocreales > Nectriaceae > Fusarium > Fusarium graminum. Next base: position 110,102 of record JAAGWP010000059.1, on the reverse strand, counting down.
TTGAATCCTATTAGTTCCGATCACTTTAACCGGATTCGGTAGAGGGTGCAGTTTCATGGGCGTTAGGTTAGCCCTTTGGGGTGTGAGCGTGTGAGAGGAAAGAATACGTAATCATTCGCTATGGAGAAGTAAATATCGTTTCAACTGTTAGTTCTGGAACATTTCTACGTTGTCTCAGCTGTCTCAGCCCACAATCGCATCGGGAATGGACTGCAGTATCGTCACGCCACTAACTAACTAACTGCCGGCTCAGCCCTGCATGTGTTTATGCAAATTATTTGCCAAGGCAGATCATCGTCCATCCGATGCATTCAATTGTCCAGAGATCCCAAAAGGCATTCCCTGTCAACCTGAATCAGGCTGCAGTCAAAGACGCCCAAGACGTTTCACTCGTAATATAGTTGTTGACTCATAGCTTTGGAGCTACTGCATTCAGCAAGTTTTGAACTCTAGCAGCATCACAACACTTTAGAGTTAATACCAGGGAACAATAACAGGAATGTCTTCCCCGCTGATCCTTCCGCAGCCAAGGCAGATTGGCGGAAAGAAAATTTGATCTTGCCCCGTCAATGATCCAGTTTGCGGGTGTTGGCTCAATCAAAAATGGAACATCTTTACAGCACCACGAGTCAGTTCACTATGTACTCACTCACACTACTTTTGATGTTAATTGGGCGGCAGCTAAAGAAAGGCCCGACTATCGTAAGATGACACAAAGCCAACTAAGCTATATCAGACTTATACTAGCAAACGGGACGTGTTTCAGACAAAACATGTGCTAAGGACGTTCTACTCCACGGCGCCGTGACTAGCAGAATTAGTGCATCTCGATATGATGGTGCGGCTTGCTAATTGGCCTAAGATGTCAAGCAATTCTACCGTACAGTAGTGTCCCGACAGCCACAACCGTGAGGCACCGGTAACCTTTGACTCTAGGTTTCAGGGGCCGCACCTACATGGAAGTGATCCCGAATCTCCTTGCTTTCACTGCTAGAGTTTTGTGCATAATTTTATGTACTGTTCTTCAGGAGCATCAGTACGAAGTGCATTACTAGAGACATATTCGACTGGTGACTCAGAACATATATTGCATGTTTTCATTCCAATTCCATTTGCCATAGTTTGAGATCTGGGGATACCAGCGCTAGGCCTTCCAGCGCCTGAGACTTGTACGCCTTGTGAAACCTTCCCGCACGGGGAACGCTGAAATTAGTGTCCAAGCAGCACAGACAAACAAAGCTCGGGGTCGCCTCATATCGCCAGTTGATGTGCTACATAGTGGGATTATGGAACCCGTCTCGCGCGGTGGCGCGCAACCTCCACAAACTTCACAATGCGGAGGACGGAAGAGGCCCCCTCCCCGGGGCTACTGCGGTATTCGCATCAAGCCAATTGACGACTGGGGCTCTTCGTATCTCATAATCACAGACCGTAAGTTGGTAGAGCCGGCTCTTGACACGGATGTCTCATGCGTCGCAGCTGCTGAACCGAGCCTAGTAGGGATGCAGCATACAGAGAATGCGATGATACTTGCGTCCGGGTCGACAACCGACAGCGTGATTGATTGCCTGAGGATTGAGGGCACACTAGACAGCTCCGAACATGTGTCTTTGGACCAACGCTGCTCCACAGTGGGCGCATTTAAAGTTCTGCTGTTGTTCGTGAGGGATGATAGTCATATCCGAAGTGCAAGCCCGTTTGAGCCATTTAATTCAGCAAGGCGTGCTGTAGATTCGAGGTTGGGAAGCATCTGCCATAATACTGCAGATTATTCTACGTCTAGGCCCACAGTTTTCTAGGGTCTCCGTCGGCATGGCGCCATGTTACTCTCCCTTCTGTATCGTCTCGTCTACCCAAATAGTGGCCAGGAGCATACGAGACCCCTGCATAGGTACGCGGCTTCCTTTGAGAAACGGCTAGGATTTCAAGAGGCCACCCTATTCAACGTCGCGTACCGTTATCCTTAGCTCGCGGCTAGTGCTGCTGGTCTGCGGATATCGTCATAACAAAATCATATTATCTCCAACTCGCTAAACTAGATTAATTTGCCCCTGTCATTCGTTCGCGCGTAAAGTTCCTGAGGCACAGATGTCTGTATGTCCCGTGCCACTGGATCAGCTATCCCATCGAAATTTGCTCGAGTCGTGACACTTGGTGAGGTTACAGCTGTGCTAATTGCATGCCGACCTATCCCAGGGTATTTTTCAATGCTGGGGTTCCAACGACGGGATTCAATCAAGGATGCCTGGCTCAAGTGTTTGTAAGATGTTTGTCAGGATCAGGGTATCGCTAGAGTTGGTTGCGGAGGTGGTGGGAGTTGACACTAGGAACCAGTGGGTACTAAATTTATGTACATGTCGTCAGGACCACCTGATGCAACCGGACTACGCGCGCCTGGATTCGGTGTGTCTATCCTTGTTGGGGACTAGTGCCCGTTGGCGGCTTTCGTCTCCATATTCAAGTTCGGTACACTCGCGGTAAGATTAGAACATGTTCAAACGCGCTTCTCCAAATTATGGCTAGGTCAAAGCTTGTATTACAAGAAGGAGGCTCCGTTGCAAATACCGCTCGGTGGACTGTGCTTAAAGTATGTTATTTGAACCTGATGCGACCTCGAATGGACATGTCAAGCTCATGAGGCATGTGTCGACAACAGCCTCACAGGCAATCCCCCACAAGCAGGGAAGGATGGCGTCTTGTTAGCGTCATGTAGATCTTGCAGTCTAAGCCAGATTGACAGAAACAACATGCTTGTGTCGGTGTCACAAGCCATCCAATAAGTTGCAGTTCGCCACGAGGGTTGCAATGCGAAGTGGCCTAGCCTATCATTATGTAACATCGCATAATCCCAGTGACAACGTTTCTCTCCACAGTTGGACCCAGCAATGGAACCGAACGTGGGATGATCTGATGGACAATTGAGATACGGAAATGCCAAACTGAGCTTATGTACGAGAATTGCCAAAGATGTAACCGAGTAGGTGTCAAAACGGAAATAAATTTCAGATAGAAATAACAGAAACACACAAGGGATATATAGAGCTAAAGGCCGTATCAAAGTTGTTCAATCATCATACACTCCGTCATCCTTCCCCTGCACTTTTAGTCATCGCTAGAAGTCACCTTGAATCCCGGTAGCTGGTCGAGTCATTGCTTGTGATACTTCCTGTGATAGAATTGCTGTTCATGGATTCGATCTTGGCCATCTTCTTCCTCTTGTCAAACTCATCCAACAAAGCATGGATTGTACCCAACGGGAATTCATGAATTAGCGGTCTTGTTGCTGCCGGGCAGACGTTTGACTCGTGATCCTTGAACTCCTCCATGGCGAGGTTGAGACGGAGTAATTGTTTCCACGACACAATGGAGTCGCCAATAAGGAACGTGGGTACGCGGGCCATTGCCATTTCCTCGAGGATCCAACGTCGATGGAAAAAGTCTCGGTTGAGAAAGTCTGCACAACCAACGGCGGCGTCGGCCTGTACGTCGAATAAGTGGATAATGGGAATGGCCCATTGGTGATGGGGCGCATATTGCTCGGGATGCAGGTCTCTGTCTCCAGGTTCCTGCCACGTTTCAGGCATAGCATTGTCAAATGCTTGGATGAGCTGAATACCGAGATCCGTCTGCGGTATCTTGAGACCCATCCACCCAACCACCATTTGCGCGCCCTGATAGGCATGGTACATGATGATCCTGCTCTTGGCATTTTCCCTGGCGTCGGCAGAGTTGATGCAGAGACAGTCAATCCAGACCCTCAGCTTGGGTCTGCTTTGGTCTTCCCTCCCACTCAGATGTCGAAGAAGGCTCCTTAGCCATCCTGGCGATTGCTTTTTCCTGCTCAAGTTTTCGGACGATTTGCTAACGGCGGGATAGAAGACAGCCCGAACGTGCCTCAAGGCCAGGGATATGTTGAGGGGGACGGGGACTGTGGTTCGGTTTATGTTGATTCGTTCTTGGGATGTTGTGTCGCCGAGCAACGAGGATATGGCAATATATTCGACTTCTCTGCTGAGAGGGAGGGTCAGGAGACGGCAGGTGATCTGATCATTGATGTTGTCGGCGGGCTCAATCTCGAGAAAGCGCACCTCCTCCTTGGAGGCATTGAGGCGAGAGTAGTGTATGCGCGGGCGCCCGTTGTCCGAGACCATTTTGGTGTCGGTTAGGCAATGCGACTTTGTGTTGGTCGATGGGCAACTTTAATCGTTTCAGGCGCATACACTATGACTATGACTATGCATATGCTGCTTGGTTTTATCGGGAAGGCGAGGCGCAGTTGGTTGGTACCACTTCCTCGGCAGTGTCAAAAAAAGGTCGAATTACGCAGGAGAAAAACCGGGAGAACGGTAAATGAAATCATTCTACCGACATGTTTTTTTCTTTTGCCCCTGGCATTGATCCCACTTTTAACTGCCTGCCCCCCTGCACCCCCACTGCACCGGGGCCAGGCTCTAGACTCACCCTAGGGAACCCTTCCGACAACGCAAACGGACCCAGCATCTTAGTGTCTTGGTAGCGGCTTCGTAGGGTCGTTTGTTGGTGCATACATGGATCTCTCGACTTGAACCAACAGTTGGAATATGAGGTCTTTTGCTTGTCTAGACACTCCTTGGCTTAACATGTCGTTTCCTTCGGGGTGGAGGACCTGACTTTTAAGCTCCTCGACTTCCGCCTTCAAAAACGGACCGTTACCCTCCAAGTCCGTCTTACTCTTCCCTTAGCCGTTATTGTCATTGAAGCTAAAAAGTCACCCCTACTTAGGCACCAACCTACCTTGCTTGTTCTTGGACGCAAACAGACACAATGGCTCCTTCGTTGATCACCCCGCCGCCCAGCCGTTGTGGTGAGACATTGGACATCTCCCAGGACTCCTGCCTAGACCAAGATCAGCATGTTCAGCCTGACGGCCACTGGATTAAGTTGCCCGAGGCCCTATTCTCGTCCATCATGGCCGTGGAGCCCGAGGTGAACCCTCTGTACAGGGAGTCAAAGGCCTTATCAGATAAATGGCTACAGACGTAAGGATCACGCTCCTGTATCTCGGTAAACGGTTTCAGACAGACACACTGACCACAGTTCCATACAGTGCATTGCGAATGAACGAGAAAACAGCCAGTATCTGGAGCAGACTCGACATCGCCTACATGAGCGCAATCTGCGCCCCGCATGCTGATCTCGACACGTTAAAACTCATGAATGATTGGAACGGATGGGTCTTCGCGTTTGATGACCGTGAGTGCAAGCAAACAAACATTTCCCCAGCCAGCCCCGAACCCCCAAATCCCAGGCGCGCCACAACGGGCCGCTCCGTTGTGCATTGCAAAAAGTGGTTTCCACTGACGAAATAAATGTAGCTTTTGATGAGGGCATTTTCGCAAACGATCCCATCAAAGCCGCCGAAGAGGTCATCTACACACTCTCTACTCTCGATGGTGTCCACCCTGTAATATCAGCTGCAGAGAATCCCCTACGCCATACACTGCAATCATGTTGGATGCGCTTTAGAGAACGATCGAGCCCTGGCTTGCAATACCGCTGGAAGAAGCACCTAACCATGTACTGCATCGGCGTGCTGCAACAGGTCGGTGTCCAACATAGGGCTTCGCGACCGACAGTCGAAGAATATATGGATATGCGCGCTGGTTGCATAGGCGCTTACCCCTGCATAGGCCTGATGGAGTAAGTGCTTTCCCCCAAAATACGAGTCGCCGTTTCGATGTGTTACGCCGGCTTCACTAGACTGTGAGGGCCACAAACACAGCAAACCTTGCCACCCAAACAGCTAGCTGTATTCAAAGCCCGATCTCTGGTAGCATAGCGCCACTGTTTACTACCCGCCTAGTTCGATCCGTAATCTGCTGTAGTTGGCCGACGTTGTTTCGAGCTCGTATTTCACCCAATCACATGCAGATCGCGATACTAACGCCCCAATCAACAGATTTGCTGAAGGAATCGACTTACCACAACACGTCATGGACCATCCTTCGATGGATGCTATATCACGAATTACCTGCGATTTAGTCACACTGTAAGCAACATTGATGCCCAATGTCCTCGCTCTCAGCTAATATTCTATAGCCAAAATGACTTGTGCTCTTATCGCAAGGACCTTATTCAAGGTGAAGAAAGCAACATCATCTTCATCTTGAGAGACCAAGGAATGACGGATCAACAAGCCGTTGACCGAATCGGCGAAATGCTTTGCGATTGCTACAAGAGGTGGCATGCTGCGATACTCGACCTTCCCTACTGGGGAGAGGGCATTGACAGGGATGTCATAAAGTTTGTTAATGGCTGTCGCAACATTGCTCTTGGAAACCTGCATTGGAGGTAATTACATGTGATTCCAAATGTTTCACACCATGCTAACATTAGACCTGTAGTCTTTATACTTTTAGATATTTGGGAACCGAGGGCCCAGAAGTCAAGCGGACACGCATGATGAAGCTTCCCTTTACCTCGAAACAATCTGCTGGTTGCAGATAAACTGCTGATGACAGGCTGATGATGGCGGTGCATGGTGTCGGGAGCTTGAATCCATATACCCATAAGAATGATATTCGGAGCACAAAAACAGCATAGCGATATACACGACTTTATCAATTTCTAAATTCAATGTCAAATACCACAAAAAATCAACATTAACAGATGATGGTCACTCGTAGAGACACGTGAAACATCATTTTCTTATACGTAGCGAGGGTTATAGGTTAGCTGCAGGAGGCAAACATCCCAACCAGCACCTCTAGTAACAAAAAGCAATGTTTATTATTAGCTCTGTATTCAACTATCCTGCTCAACAGCAACGCCACTCCAAGTATATGCTTTTTGATATTTATTAATGCTATCACTGAGTTGAGTGTCACACGGTTTAGGAATGAAGGTGCCCATGTAAAGAATTCCCCATTCAAAGAGGGCTCAGGAAGTAATCGCGAAAAGAGAAAGCGGCGCAAGATAAAACCAACACGGTGAGTTTACATTGATATCGATTGGGTGATTATGCAAAAAAGAAATTGAAATCGATTTTGAAAAAGTATCGATTGACGATGTTGGCCTGATTCGAACAGACGCCTCCGAAGAGAATAGATTTCTAGTCTATCGCATTAGACCACTCTGCCACAACACCTTTTGTAATCGATGTGAAGCAAGTTGCTAATTTGGTATGATATTGGAATAATCGTTCTTGTCTGCAATCATTCTTGTTCCACAGCTGGGCTGGGCTGTCCCTCAACCAAATTTTGAACATCCACATGTGAAACGTCTACACCTTTCGCCAGGGCAGCACGTGGTTCCCAGGACCTTGTCGCAACCCTTATCATCAACACTTGTAAAAGGCTAGTACAATGATGCCTCAAGGTACTGGGATCTTAGATTTTACGATAAATCTCTGTTTGTAGTCTTTCACCCACACATCTGATATGCAGGAACAATGTTTTCGGGGCTTTACTTCCGGAATCATGTCCACAGCTCATCCTCGGATGAACAGTGTTTTTTTTTTCCCCAAGCGAAAGCGGGCCTTTTCTAATAACTAATATAAGTGATAATAATGAACTCCCGGCTTTAAAGATCAATATCAGATAACTCGATTTTCAACACAATAAAAGTCCTATAACTCAGGACCTTACACGATAGCGGGCTGTTCCATTCTGTTTGGGAGACGTGAACTTTGAGTTTAAGCAATAGGGTCGAGAACCCGCTGACAAAATATAGCATGTGCCAGATGAACCACCAAACTTGCCGTATTTCAAGCTCGATTGCCAAATTGGTTCCATTGACATTGAAGAACCGCGGCTGTTGCTGAAAGAAGACTAGACTCAGAGATAACCGAAAGATTGCCATGTGATATCCGTCGTCATTGACTGTCGCCGTTGAAAAACAAGGGTAGGGAATAGCCCGACTCTTCATCTTCGAATGTCCTAGTCAAACGGACCGATAAAATCAGATCGCGAACTCGCCACGCCGTAGCAAAGATTCCAATATTGGCCTGTTCTGATAGATGGGCGGGTGAGAAGGACCGATGTGACCTGATAAGCTAAGCCCAGGGGAGCATCTCGATTGCGGGGATCAACGGGACTTACCCCAGAAAATTGCAAGAGGCTTAATGCATTCCTGGGGTTATCGTAACCATTGGCTGAGAGCGACCACGTCCCCTCGGCGTAATTAACAAAATAGGCCAATTGACGGCAGGTGATGGCAGACGCCTTGGGAAAGGTGTTTCTGGCTTTGACTATATAGACGTTGGGATGTCCATGATTTGCAAAGTATTCTACCTCCATATCAGTTTCGACCTATTTCCCATCATTCACCATGCTGAATCAAATTGTTTGCGGCCTAGCCGCCATGACCCTGTGGCAGGGCCAGGCCACCGCCTCACCCAGCCAAGATTCCAGTCTCGATAGCTTCATAACGAAAGAAGCCAACGTAGCCATCAAGGGTGTCTTGGCCAATATTGGTTCCGACGGAAGTCGGGCCAAGGGTGCCGCACCCGGTGCTGTTGTCGCCAGTCCATCGAGAACGGACCCTGATTGTAAGTCGAAATTTCTGTTCATATAACAGCTAGGATAATCAACTGACATCCCTCAAAAGATTGGTATACGTGGACTCGAGACTCGGCCTTGACATATAAGGTCCTTGTTGAGAGATTCATCGATGGAGACAAGTCCCTCCAGCGTAAGATCGACGAGTATGTCTCTGCGCAGGCCAAGCTTCAAGGTGTATCGAACCCATCCGGCGGCCCTGATTCTGGTGGTCTTGGTGAGCCAAAGTTCCACGTCAATCTCACCGCCTTTACTGGCTCTTGGGGTCGTCCACAGCGCGACGGTCCACCTCTGAGAGCTACAGCCTTGACTCTCTATGCCAACTGGCTTGTATCCAACGGAGACCGCTCCAAGGCCGTCAACAAGGTTTGGCCAGTCATCGAGAAGGATCTTGCATACGCTACCAAATTCTGGAATCGAACCGGCTACGATCTTTGGGAGGAGGTCAATGGCTCTTCTTTCTTTTCCCTCTCTGCTACACATCGCGCACTCGTCGAAGGCGCTGCACTTGCCAAGAAGCTGGGAAAGTCCTGTCCCGACTGCTCCGCTAGTGCTCCTCGCATTCTGTGCTTTCTTCAATCCTTCTGGGTAGGCAGCTACATCGACTCCAACATCAACGTCAAAGATGGTCGCAAGGGAATTGATGTAAACTCAATCATTTCGTCGATTCACACATTTGATCCTTCGTCAATGTGCACAGACTCTACTTTCCAGCCCTGTTCGTCGAGGGCGTTGGCCAACCACAAGGCAGTTGTCGACTCGTTCAGATCTATCTACGGCGTCAACAGGAACAGAGGAAGCGGTAAAGCGGCCGCCGTTGGAAGATACAGCGAAGATGTGTACTACGATGAAAACCCATGGTACCTGGCCACTCTTGCCGCTGCAGAGCAGCTCTACGATGCCCTCTATCAGTGGAACAAAATTGGGTCGATCACTGTTGACCAAGTCTCCCTGTCTTTCTTCCGAGATCTCGTGCCCAAGATTTCCAATGGAAAATACGACAAGAACAGCCAGACTTTCAAGACAGTGATCAAGGCAGTCAAGGCTTACGCCGACGACTTTGTTGCAGTCGTTCAGACCTATACTCCCAAAGATGGATCCTTGGCTGAGCAATTCGATAAGTCAACGGGGACTCCCAAGTCCGCTGTTCACCTCACATGGTCTTACGCTTCATTTGTCAGTGCCATCGACCGCCGCAACGGCATAGCTTCTCCTGCTTGGGGGGAGAGCAGCGCCAACAAGGTGCCTAGCGTATGCGAAACCGCTCCAGCTTGTGACACTACTGTTACCTTCAGCGTGAAGAATGTCGATGTGACGTCGGATCAGAAGGTTTATGTTGTTGGTTCAGTGACCCAACTCTCAAACTGGTCTCCCGAGGATGGAATTGCACTTACAGCTTCGGAGGCTACCAAGGGTTTGTGGACAGCGAAGATCAAGATCCCGTCTGACACGACGTTTGAGTACAAATACATCAAGAAGACTAGCAGTGGAGCGGTTACATGGGAGAGTGATCCCAATAACAGGGCTGTCACAAGCAGTAAATGTGACAGTGCCAGTACCCTCGATGATGAGTGGAGGTGAAGCAGTGAACTTGGGGCCAGTGCAATACCATGGAGTCACGTAATATCGAAAGATTAGGAGAACATTCAAAGGGCGTTTTTTGAACCATAGTTCATGGAACTTGTTCCTTTTCATTGTCAAAGTATATGTATCCGGCTTATCCTGAATTGAACTAGCTGGTTCATCATTTTATAATTATATAATAAAGAGCTAGTTAATTCCTCGCCATATACCCTTTTTAAAATAGTGATCACATGTTGTTAGTCGCATACCCACGACAGCAGAAACGCAGTGGGATTCACAATTCATCATGATTATACTCCATTCTTAAGCGGACGCGATACTTGAGTAACCGCTCTCAACATGTGAGGGAGCGCACTGCGTGCTGCCACTACACTAAAGGTCGCTGATAACGAAAGCAACCTGAAAAAGCAAAGAAACCTTGTAACCCTGATCTATCTCATAGAGATATTCATTGACGTTTGTGACTCAGGAACGAAAGCAACCTTTTCTTTCGCCACCAAATTATTGGTGATAACAGCAGCCCTAACCTAGAGCTCGATTTTGTGACGGCAGTGCCTTCAAATTGGACGAGAATATCAAATTTCAAAAGTAGCTAATCTAAAAGTTCAGGTTGTCTTTCAACAATTCAATCACCAAGGCATTGTGGCGGAGTGGTCTAACGCGATAGACTAGAAATCTATTCTCTTCGGAGGCGTCTGTTCGAATCAGGCCAATGTCGATTGTGCAATTAGGAGTCACAAACTTCTAGACCATCTTTTTAACAGTTCTACGCTGTTTCTTCTCTCTTTTTTTCTTAAAAAAGAAAAGAAAAAACCGATGCGAAATTATCGACTGAGAATTTGGGTTGAGGACATCGTACGTGGTATTGCAAAGTGCCGAAAACAACTGTGGTTTTAAACATCTCATAACCTTGATCCACTATTAAACCGCCACAAAGAACTCTGACAAGAATTGCCGACAAGAATGGAGTCCTCCGGCCACGATAGAAGGAGTGATTTAGAAGACAAAAGTCCTCTTTGATTTCAAGCTACATAAAGAATGTATGTGGCGAAGATAGTTACCCTTCCGCAGCTTGTCTAGGTGACCTTGTCCCCGCGTTACTCAGACTGAAGACAATCGGCGCTCTTATTTCCCGTGATAACCTGGAGACGGCATCGCCATCCGAAAACCCCATCTCACTAATGCCATCCAATTCATCGGCCTCTCTGAGGATATGCGCCGGGGTCTCGACTTCAAACACAGCTTGTATATCGCCATGAGGCGAAAATCCAGTAAAACTCCACCACTTGAACGCGTTGGCGTCGGAAGCACCGACCCACAACCGTCGTCTCTCGTAGAAGCCGATGATCAGGAGAAGTGGTGCATTAGCTATACGTGCCAGAAGAACATGGATGGCATAAAATTCGTATGGTGACAGGATCAGCTTGAGGGGTAGAAGTAATAGCAAGGCGAAGAGATTGAGAGGTGGGGGATAGGCAAACAAGGCATCGCTCTTCACACCTTCGAATGTGAGAACCGCCCTCCGAAATTGTATCTCCACATCCTCCGAGGTCGCAATACTGCTGAATCGGTTGGTAAGAAGCGAGACGAGAATAGTTAAGAACAGGGTATTGCCGAGGAAGGCAAATGCGATAGTAAGAGCGGGTCCTAGGATTGCGTGGAACTGAACAGACTCCTCTATACCTGTTCCGTCCAATCCAAACCATATCCACAAAAGCCACTTGATGACTGTAAAGTCTCCTGGAATCGTGTTGTCTCTAGGAGCCAACCATTGGAGAGCAAGAAGAAATCCGGTAAAGCACCAAACCGCGAGGAATGTGAGTATCAAGAACTCCCTCATCATTGCATGAAGTGATATAAAGACAATATGGTCTGGAAGAATATTGAACGCGAGCCGGGTAAGTAGTATGGGCGCTGCCAGACAGAGCACGTTATGTGCCGTGCCATTCTGGACTTCACTAAATGCCATCTCAGAAGCTCTCAACGTGATATATGCCAAGAATATGACGGTGTACGAGAGATCCAAGAACGACCACAGATTTTGTGAATGTATCGTCCAGCCATGTTCTATAACAGTAGCGAGCTCATGTAGAACCCAACCGGCAGAGTAAAGGATGAACAGAGCCTCTACACCGTTAAGACCATCTATATTCCGATACTGCATTATGTAGACGTACAGAAGAGTGAGAACAATGTAGTTGAGAAGTTCAATAAAGTATCGAGTCCGCGGTACCACCAGCCGATGATGATCAAGCAGTGGAGCTTTGAGAGGTTCATACAAGGAAACCGGTCGATGTTCATAATGATTCGGCAGAAGGTCGACGAATGATAGAGGGGTGTAGACAATCTGGCCACGATAGACTGCATCGATCACCCGTCTGCACCCAGAAGAGCTGATGAAGTTCTTGCTCTCAGAAATGATTGCAAGTTCGAGGGCCGTGATCTTCCTTTCATGTCCCCCACGGTTTTGGACCGGCCATTGTGGACAACGGCTGTGTTGTTCGACTTCCACGGGCGCTCCATGAAATGGATCAAATCCTTGGACAAGAATCTTGGAGAGTAAGAGAAGTCCATCGAGGCCAGGATTGTCGTCCTGGAAGTTGCGCAGGATTTTGATGGCCAAGAGCTCACAGAGCGTAGCACGTGCTATACTTGTACTTTGATCCAGAACGCTGGATTGTTCACGAAGGAACTGCACTCTGTTTGCCAGAAGACAGTAAACTACGAAGGGTTAGCTGACTTGCTTCTTGGCAGTTGAATGGACCTTGTATGATCGTCCATCACGGACGCCGAACTCTGACCTGTAGAATAGTCGCTTTCATCATATAGCCGATCAACCAATGGACGGACGATAAGATTGTTGACTCTCGGACTGGTCAACTGCTCGAAGGAGTAGGGGTCGTCTATGCACAAGTTTAGTTCGCGAGATCATATAGAGAGATGCAGAAATTATTAGAGTAATTTACCTATGCTTGCGATGACAAATTTTCTTATTCTGAAAAAACGATTCAATTAATATCCGGGAGTTCACATACGTTTTGGACTGTGATGGATGCCATACCGATGTAAAGTGATAAAGACAGAGGGCTGATGCCACTCGTCCTCATGCTCAATGTCTGTATCGGTGCGATAGCTGCCGGCGACATCGCTAAAGAGTGTTCTCTCGTCGGGCTCGACTATGTCTCTTAAGTTGAGGGATGAACAATCCAAGTCTTGGCTCATATTATTTGCACGATTGACGATAAACAGGAGTAAGGGTCTGTCTCACGGTACAGGATCGGACTTTATGGGAATGCTCGGTATGCTGCTAAGCTCCATACGGCTGGGATCTTGAGTGGAGATGCCCCCCTCTGCTATTTAGTTGGTCTTTGTGTTCTCATTGATATTTGTGGTATGGGATTATTTTTCTATCTTAATTTCACAGGTTATCGTCCTTCCCTCATCGTCTCATCTGCCATATTCATTTTGTCAAAAGTTTGCATACTGTTGTGATCATGCTCAAAACGTGCGGTCATGTCCCTTAACTTCGCCAAAACCGGCCAGAGGGATGTTGAGATCAACAGTCTGCACAGCATGAAGGGTAATCCGAGGGTAGAATGAAACGGGGCTGTGCTGGACTCAAATACGACCGCACCCCTCTTGGCTGCCTCCCATCTGATCAAATCAGACCTCAGACAGTTTAACCTGTATGGAAAGGTGCTCATAATAAACCCTCATCTTGACTATGACGCATGCGTTCAATTGCTTTGGCACTTTTGGAGTGGGGTCATATGCACCCTTGAAGATGGGCCCTCACAGCTAGCCCCCTCTACCAAGAGCAACGAGGGGGTTAATCAGCGGTGTGTGCTGTAAACAAAGCGCTGACAGGAATTAAGCATGATCTGACTGGACAGAGAACAGATGAAAGAGCGGCACAGAAACTGTCAATCAGGTTGATAGCGACGGTTTGAGACAAGGCGGAGGCCGTCTTGGTACGGACAAGCCACTGGCTGCTCGGTGCGTCATTTCACTGTTTTAATGCGCCAGCTGTTGAAGCCATTGTGTGTGTGCCAAGTCATCTCTTGCCTCAAGTTTCATGGATGTTGTGGATGCTTATCGTAGACAAGCTTTTTAGCGTCGGTTACAGACATCAACACCCCTGTGCTGGGAACTTGGGTGTGCACACCCCAGACTACGAGACAAAAGGCAACGCAAGACAGACCCTACTTGAGAAGTGTAGACTCATCCGCTACTCGACAAACAAAAACGCCTCTAATGGCTGTTTCTACGTAGCAGAGTCATGCCAAGGTCTGTCTCGACGTGAGGGATTTATTTCCAGGGTTGCCGTGGTTGCTTTGCGCCAGAGACGGATCCTGCAGCGATGCTGTTCTGGGATTGATCATCCGCCCTTTTGTTTGACTCTGCTTGTCACGTACAGGTATCGCTCTCAGCTTAACACTAGGCCCAGAGACTGCTACGATACCATGTGGTGAGTGAGCAATGCATGCAGGGCTGGTTCGTGTGGAGACCCTCCCTGAGCTTTGACGCATCAGAATGCTGATCCTTCGCCTTTAGCGCGCACCGTTTTGACTGGTGGCTTCGTAACTTTGCATGTAAAACCGTCCCCCTTTTGTCTTGCTGACAGGGGGAGTCTCGATTGCACAACGGGAAAAACTCGTCATACATTGGGGCTTTGATTCTCGCTTTGGCTTTTCAAGACATGCATGGTGAATAGCTGCAAATTAACCTCGCGATGTGTCAACTAGCCTTGCCTTTCTTTATCTAAAACAACAACGTCGCAAGAGATTTGATTGAATGTTTATCCGAATGCGCAAAATATGTTGAATATGGTGAAGTGTAGAACGTGATTGGTATTTTGATACGACATGAACCCCCCTTGAACATGGCTTTCACTGCATCAGTGGTCCTGTACCAGCAACTAACAAAGTAAATTAGCCACGCAGTGACCTGGGGCCAATCATCGTGAAGAGCTTCAAACATATCGGTATTGATCACGAGCATGCGTGACTCGTGCTACCGCCGGTTTGGTCAGCGTGGGTAATGTAGACAGGTCTATACGGCTTTCAGTTGAAGATTAACTGTTAGCTGGCTAGGTTCATACGTAGAACAATATGACTTACCACAAGGGACAAGTACGCGATCGGCAGATAAGCCATGGATCGATGCAATGAGGATGGAATAGATGACCGCAAGGAACCCTTCTCAACCTGACCCCTTTCATGAAGTCTTCAGTGCAGATGGAACACGCAGGGATAGTGCTTTCATCAGGCTGTCTGGTATTCCCGTCGAAATTGGACGAACGTGACGTGACCGTAGGTTTGTGGAAGTAGTTTTGTAGCCTGGCCAGCTTGGTTGTCGACTTTGTCTTCGACGTTGCTATGTTGTGGGAATGTATTCGAGCATCGAAAGCCACTATGGGCATGTTTTCCACAGCTTCTCTGCCCAGGCCTGCACTGGATCTGAGCCGTGGAAGTTGTGCGGTCAGGTTTCGACGAAATTGTCGATCTTGCCACACCCAGTGGTAGATACAAATGGCAATGATAATAATGATGATCATGACACAAAGAATGATCCCCCAGAGAGTGGCTGTTTTGGTGTCGTGCTCATTCTTCGAGTCTTTGGGTTCTGCCATAGGTGATGCTTTTTGTAGGCGAATATAAACGGAAGAGGTGATGGTTGGAAGACGTCAGGTGCGGCAGCAGGTGGTTAAAACAAGTGACAAAGCTCCGAGGGCTTCGTTATGTTGACCTCGCGGATTTGTCGTAGTTTTTTTGACATGGCATTTCCCCTAGTCGCCGGATGATTCGTTTATGCAGGGTTTACCTCCGAGACCCGAGAGCACATGCTCACCTCTCCATATGCACTCAAATCATGGCAGTAAAAGATTGTCTAGGGGTGGCTTTAGCAGCGCAGTATACTTAACAACTGCACCATCTTGAGGACATGCAGAAAAGGCGCAGCACGGTTCAGGCCAACGTTTAAAGCGTTGGAATGTGTCGTTTGATCTAACCCAATTGGAACACCCTAACACAAAGGATATCAGCCAGGCTCAGAATTTGGGATCTTACAAAGACCCTTATGACAAACGCGCTGTTTTCAAGTCCAATCCAAGAGTCACAACGTGTTTCGAGCCGTGGCATTCTAATATCATCTTTTTGACGTCATTCGAACATTTGGATCAATGATAGAATCTGCTCTTTATGAAGCATTCAACATCTGTCCTGTTTCATTCTTCGATATTACGATGAGAGACCCGTGGCTCGGGCTCGGGTTGGGAGTTCCAGAGAGTAAATTTGCATCAGGTCGACATGAATACAAGGCTAGATGAACCGTATAAGTGTGTATTTAGATCAGATGTTGAATCGAGAAGATATTGCTCCGCCAGAACAGTAGCAGTTAGTTACAGCATACTACATACGAGAGATGCACTGCAAGCGAACTGGATGTCTCTTCCTTATTGGAGTTTTTAATGGTTACCGCATATTGTTCTTGGACATTATGACAAATACTTGTGTTTATGTCTCCGAATTCTGCTACCGCCAGGTACTACTACGTGGGTTCTATGGCATCTATACTCTTGAAATAGAGCCTTGAAAGAATGTCTCACTTCCCCACTGAAACTATTAACTGCCAAGTGCTGGCCTTTAATCGGGCTTTCTTGATCAAGTACGTTAGGCACAGCGGTGCACATGCTTCATGAATCAAACCTGATGGTTCGTAGATCCCTCTTCGCATCAGGTTATGCATAGACAAGTTAGGTTGGACACCTTCACATGAGCAAGAAATGGAAATGAAAATTTGAAAACAGTAGTTTCTTAGATGTACGTCTTATCAATTGATTTGGTAGTCCATTTCCAACCTAAGGCGATCTAAGGCAATTCAAAGTCTCGCCATTCACCACTTCTTTCCGCGGCGCCCACGCGGCTTAACCTTGCTAATGTCACTGTAGTATCGTTAGTTACTGCGCCAATCCAGGTAGTCAAGTTGCTGTTATACATACTGTCTGGAGTAAGGGAGTATCTCAACGAGTTCCGGCTGTGCTCCAGGCACGGTCCAGTTATAGGGAACAGAGTACATGTCTTTGTTTTTTTGCTCGCGTCTCTTGGCATATTTAGCCTCTTTTTGGGCGCTGAAGAAGAAACACATATTGATCGGATGGGTTGATGAAAGGTGAAGTGTAATTGTTCGCAGTAGTCGGTTGAAGTTGAAATTGAAATTGGCTCGTGAAGATGAATGCAATACGAAACAAGTGTGTGATGGCAGAGAGAAAGAAAAGAAGACAGAAATGGCAGATCGGATCGTGCATTTATAAGGATATTTGAGAAATGACAGTATTTTCAAATTCAATGCAGGATGGAACGAAGAGGGTAGTTTTACATTTCGCGCTCAAACTCCAAAATTCCCAGGGAAACAAACATCAAAGTTGAGGGCAGCGTACTGATGAAGGTAGCTGCAAAGTATATAGAGCCCAGATACCAAGTTGACTAGATAATGACAGCAATAAAGGTAATTACAGTGGCTGAATCACCGGCGCTTTTCATACATGATCACAGCCGTGGAAGATGCATCGGCAAGCGCCAAAGCGGCCAACCAGTTTTTCAGCTCAGATGATAGAATAGAGCTGATTCAACTGGGAAGAACTGGCGCGTAAAGATTGCGCGTGTGCCAAAGAGACTTCGGGCGTACTTAGAAATCCCCCAGTGTATACATTTACATCTGCAAAGTGTTTTTGATGTTGGACGTATCAGGCATTAGTATTTAAAGCCTATTCGATATTGTGCCTTTATCGGGGAAGTTTTCTACCAGTGAGATATTTGAAGAATACTTAAAACCCTCGTGCGTTTCATGTGTCAATTTACTTTTGGCCTCATAACATTACCTCGGAGAAATGGATTAAGTCGCTCAAGAACATCTACTGACGGACAACATCTTGCTCGTGGAAATCGGATTTCTTGCGAGACAGCTCGATCAGAAACTTCGTGCTCTTGTCGATGAACCGCCAGCTTGCGAGTCCCAGCAAAGTTAAGTACACGAATTGATGCGAGTAACTGCACATGGTAGAAGGATGAGCCAGTGGACGATTACAGAGGCTTCTAACAAGTGTCTCTATCCTAAAAAAGGTGGACTGTATGGTTAGTGTGGCAGGGATGAACATGTGAGGTATTGGAGTATAGTCCCTCTTGATAGAAGAATCTGGGGGTCACCAGAGGCAACAAAATCAGCTGGGGAGATGTCTGATGTGGTGCGCGATGATTTGTCGATGAGAGGGGCGCGCAATATGCTCATGCCAGGACCTCACGTCACTGTCATTTTCATGGAAGAACATTTGGGGGTTGGGGTCTCTCTTGCATGTAGCAAGATTCTCCTGAGTAAGATTTCATTTCTGGGACCGTAGCTTTCACGTCTTATTAGCAACACCGAAGCTGCCAAGTGTGCGCTGGGTTCAAGACGACATGTTCAAATTGTAGGCATCCGTCTCCGTCGCTGACTGAGTTTTAGACTTGTGTTGTAGAAATGAGCAAAAATGCAGATGTGACAAAAGCATGGAGTTGTGACACATTGTGCCTCGACACGGGATCGAACCGTGGACCTTGTCATTACTAGTGACACGCTCTACCACTGAGCCATCGAGGCAAGTTTCCAATTGATGGAAAATGAGTCAGCAATTGATGGCCATGAATTCATTTGAAAGCCTCGAATGATCGAATCGATTTCCATACTGCGGATCGCCTTTACTAATCCGCATGCTGTTGCAGGGATTGTTCGAGTCAACCACAAATCAACTAGAACCACAATGGCCTAGAACTATCATACAGGGTTCTCTTGCGCTATAAAGCTGACAGGTTACGCGTAGTGCGATTAGATCATTTTGGGCATGTTAATCCTAGAAAAGACTTCATCCTGCGTATCGCCCCCGGACTGGGAGGTCAAGATTCTGGCTTCTTTGATCACGAGCGCTGATTTGAGAAACCCTACAGCACGAGTTTACGCGATCATGGATGTCGCTAGGCAGGAGGGCATGCGTGCTCGAGGGAAGGGTTATCAACAGTTCTTGATGGAGTGAAACACTCAAGAAAGCGATACACAAAAGATGGCAATGAGCTTATTTGATGGTTTGTTGGTCAAGTTCATCTGTTCCTTGTTTCGGTTGAGCGCAAAGTCGTCTAAGCTTGCACGCCAACGAACTTCTGGCCATGGTATTCGTGGTGAGAATGGTGTGCCAGACACATCCTTCCTCACCCTTATGCACCAAAATATACTTACATCTTCCAAATAAAGAGGAGTGGCCGAGTAGTCACAATAATCTGAAAGAATTAGAAGTAAAGAACCAAAACGCCAAAAGACAAGGAATCAACAAAAAAAAAAAAAAAGAGAAAAAAAAGAAAGAAAAAAAAAGGCAGCAAAAGAGAAAAGACACTCGGCCCTCCTCACTTTTTTTTCTTCACCACGCTTCAGCCCAAAAGGGCTTGACCTTTCTTGATATTCAGTAAGCATGTATAGGGTTAATTTTCTACTTTACATTTTTCGGTCCTTTCTTACATTATCATCACCAAGCGACGAGTAACAAGGCAGCACACCGCCTCTCAAACTCCAGCATTAGTCCGGTTTGTGAATCGCAATCTTCGAGACGTCCCCTTCCAAAAGACGAAGTGTTATATCTCAGTCGTTCGCGCGCCATGTACCACATCTCGAATCTTCTCATCACTTGACTAGTGGTCCATTCAACGCATCCCTTCTTACTCACAGTCGCGTGGGTCGGAACTCGGCAGAAGTTATTGGCCGGTTTTACGATTGCATGATGGCTAAAGCGGACTCAGTAGCTGAAAGACAGCACAGTGGGATAATACTTACCTTCCGCTATCAGCGTAGTCAAGGGATCGAGACGCTACGTGTGGTGCTACTCCACCCACGGAAAACGACGAAGGCCCCTCACACTCGGAGAACGTGGCTGAAGTGGAGCGCTTGTCTCGTTAACATTACAGCCGATCGAGAGATAATCTAGTCATGTTTGGCGTCGTCCGAAGCTCGTTCCGGCGGCCGTCAACAACTGCAAGAGTCATTTCGGTCGCGGAAAAATCGTCAAGGACCTTGCAGGGTTTGGAGGGCAAGCAATGTATCATCGTAGGAGTCACGACCGGGAATGGAGATCCATGAGTGGTAGGCTGTATGGCTGGGAACTGTTGGATTGGCAGCGCAATCGATCCTCGTAGAATAAGTGGTGATTCGGCTCCAAAGTGCATCGGAGTAGGGCGACCGATGTCTCCGTTGACATAGGGACGGAAAGTAGACAGTTGCACTAAAGAGTCGAAGCCGTCGTCAAAGTCTTCGCCGCCCAAGTCGATTATCTCATCGGACTTAATGATGATGTTCGGGGTAGCTTTTAGAGAACGCTTCTTGGTTGGCATATCCTCGGGTTGCAACGCAGAGGCAGGGCGCTTGTAGGACGGCAAATCCTTCGGAAGCAGAGCAGGTGCGAAAGGCTTGTAGAGTGGCAAGTTCTTGGGGTGCAATAACAAGGGAGGGCGCTTGGAAGACGGCAGGTTCTTGAGATGTAGCAGAGACGCAGAGCGTTCGCGCGATGGTACGTCTCTTGCACTACGTGAAGAGGCGGATGTCCTCTTGCTGGTGCGTCCCCAGATGGGCCAACGTTGTACGCGAACGCGGTTGCAATCTTCGGGCTCCAGAATCGGGGCATATGGCCTCATCTGTTGAAGAAGGAGAGTGCGGACATCGTTGAGAGTGGTACGCTTGGATTAGATTTCAATCGACCATTTATCTATCAAAAGGGCGAAGGACTGGAGAGTGGCGAGGGACCAAGAGTCGAAAGAGGCTTCAGGGACCGTTTCCCAAGGGTACTGACCTGCGGTGTTCTTTATGTTGATAGAGTTGTCCAGCTGGTGTAGGGAAAAGCTCAGTAGCAAGAATGGACGATGGAATACGCAGAACAATGGACAAAGTTATGGATGACGGGAATGGGTGGGCAGTGCCCGACACGCAGATCCGAGGCAGTGCAGGTGCAGCCACACCATCACGTAACTTCTGTTTTCCTCCTGCCAACTTGAATTCTCATAGATTGTTAGGTCAAACAGCTCATCTTTCCTTCTACATAAAAAATCCTTCCGCCGATGCGCACATCCTCAGCTTGCCTTACCTCCCTTGTCGTCATGTCCGACCGTCTTCCCGCCAAGTCTTCTCCGTTACGTGTGTCTCACTCAAAGAGTAAGCTCATTGTGCCTTTTATCATTTATACTCTGCGATACCACTGATGTCTCTTTCTACAGTCGCTTTGGTACATCGACGCGCCTTCTCCCTTCAGCCTGCCGCCATCGCTGTCTCTGCCGACGGCCCTCCTGCCAATCAACCGTCCTCTTTCGACCAAGAATTTGTCTCCACCGTTGAAGAGCCACCGACCCCCGAAGTGCGCAACACCAAGGGTATGGAATTCTCTTCCGCCTCGAGATCAATCGAGATTTCTGCGATCCGTTCTACGCCTCCCTCGGCAAATGCTACTCAAGATTCAACCTTTGATCCGTCAGAATCCGTCATCGTATCTATCAAGGATATCGATGTGATCGAAGAAGGTGCAACTGTCGACTTGTATGTGGAGTGGTCTGATGGCAACAGGGAATGGATGGCGGAGGAGGATGTTCAGCAACAGGTACCCGACATGCTATATGCGTACTAGAGTGACGTAGGCGGCCGGGATGCGTTTACGGGCCTTACTCTCTACCATGTATTTGCCATACTGGATACCAAGAGAGCTGGGAAAAATAGAGAAATGCTTTGCCAGTGGGTAGGATATTCTACCGCCGAGGAGGATGTGACCTGGGAGCCCGAGCGCAAGGTAAAGGACATCGCCCACGATAGACATCGGGGGTGGATTGCTGGCGCACACTGACGGGCTTCCTATGATACTGATGATTGATGATCTGAAGGTTTTTGGCGTTCATGAAATGATTTGGGACATGGAACGGGCATATTGTGCGATACTGGAGAGAGCGCATGACCTCGCGGGATGCATCAAATGGCCCTCATGTGCAAGAAGCTGGGGAGCAGGAAGCGTATATCTGAGCAGTTAACACCACGTACCCACATCATGACCGCCATTATGACACTTCTCTTACCCGTGAATCCCGTTTTTGTCATTTGTCTTGGTGAACTTCACTGCCTGCACTGTCCCTGCTGTTCATCCTAGTCCAGTGTCCCGCCAATGCTTCTACATAGACGACCGGTAATTTAGCTAGTTTTGACTCATGTAACTGAATTTTGCACCGAAATGACATCAGTTTCGAGAAACGCAGCTTCTGTAAGATTGTCATTTATCGCCGCGATAGAGACTGTTGAAGTGTTGACCGAGAGGCAGTCTTCAAAACTGTGTCAGCTACGGTCTTAGGCGATGGTGAGGACTTGTGTGGGTGGTATGCAGTCCATAGTTTGGGTACAGCTGGCCAGTATGGTCGGGAAGACGGGGAAGACGGGAGTAGACCTGTTATGCAGGCAGAGCAGGTCAAGTGGTTTGTAACATTGCACAAGCCTCGTTGATATTCCCACATTTTGCGCTATGACACAAACGGCGGAAATCGAGCCAGCTATAGGCACAGGCATCTGGAGCCTTTGTACGTTCTGGACACCATTCATCACGATGCTGCTGTCCAAGATCTCTATTCTTTCTGAGATATCGATTTGTTATTTTTCTCGCCACCAACCGCTACATCTTGAGATGATTCAGCAACAAGTCAACAAAATGCATGTCATGACAAAACGAACGCCTATTGATATGGACTTCCGTAATCATCCTGTTAAGCAGGCCTGGGAATGACGATAGTCTGAGATCGTCTCGAGAAGCATCTGGCAAGGCCAAGAAACCTCTCGCAAGATTATGTATCTATGCGAGGAGCATTGCTCTTCAACTTCTACCAGCTACAGTTCATTACTTATTCTTTGAGCCGAGGTTAAAACATTTCCTGAGATGTTGACTACGAACAGGCCGACATTAACTCGCAATCTAGTCCAAATCAGGAAAGAAGCCAAGCGCTGTTAGCCAGAAGGATAAAGTTTTCCACTCATTATAGAAACTTGCGCGTGGCAAAATTGGGGTATTGCAGTGATCGACAGACCAATGCTACGTCATTAGACCCTTATGTAGTCGCTTTGAGTTAAGATTGCGATTGTCGCAGGCTCGCCAGACGGCACTTCTGTGCAATATATACCCAAACTACGTGCAACCTCAACAAGATAATTCAACAAAAGCTGATCAAAGACGACAACTGAGAGAAATCTAGTTTGCCTATCGACCGTGGAGCTGGCGATCCCCAGAGTCACAACTCAGCGCTGTACCCGAGCACTGAGTGGGGTACGGGACTTGGGATATGCTGTTTATGATCCGTGGTCTTAGCCCTATACCTTCCTACCTACTCCTGGCTAAGGTTGCGAGTGTCAGACGAAGGCATCGTGCACATGACGAAGCACTTTGCAAACTACACTTTCATGTGCCATACATCGGAGATTTACCTCGGTCGTGATTGAAGGGCTTGTAAGTATTAAAGCCATCTATCTCATTGATGAATCATCCCTGTATTACTTGACACTATCTTCCACTCAACTGTTTGTTTAAACAACTTATCAATTATTCGAATCGCTTTATACCCCGACATAGCCTACTGCAATAGGAATATCGCAAGTGGAACCATTCACAATGAATAACCCACGATCAATGAAATCTACCTGGCCACTCAGCAACAAGTCGGATTGGAAGTTGAGCCAGCAGATAATCCATGTTCTCGACGTCTACCCAATACAGCCAGGCAAAGAAGTGCCTGTTCATCCTAAAACCGAAAAAATCCCCTACTTTGCGCAATGGCAGAGCCACGTCTGGGTTCTCTTACACGCCTTCGTTCCGATCGCGATCCACCAGTCTTTGCTCTCTGTCACACACGAGGAGGGTCTGCACCCCGTTATAATATTTGGCCTCTACTTCATCACGTTCAGCTGGACCGTTATCCGTCAAGTCAGGGCCTCGCAGAAACTAGGCCACGAGTACGGATTTCTTGACGGAGATGTCCACGACCGAGACGGGATCCCTGATATTGGTGTTGACAAGGTCGTTACTTCGTTATACAAGACAACTGGATCTCGAATCTTCATGGCTACGCATATCAGCTATAAAGTCAGTCAATCGCCGGCTTCTGTCATGAGTGATCCATATTGGTGGGGTTGGCTGTGGTTCCAGATTGGACTTTATGGTGTTATTCTTGACTTCTGGTTCTACGTCTATCATCGCGCTATGCATGATATCGATGTGTTGTGGAAGTACCACCGAACCCACCATCTTACAAAGCACCCAAACACTCTCCTCGCCGCATTCGCCGATCACGAGCAGGAGTTTTTCGATATGGTTGGCGTGCCCTTCCTAACCTGGGCAACGTTCTGGGCATTTGGAATTCCCTTAGGCTTTTACGAATGGTGGATCTGCCACCAATACATCGCCTTCACAGAAGTCCTTGGCCACAGTGGTCTTCGTGTGTATGGTATGCCACCTTCTACATTTTCCTGGATACTTAGCTTGGTGGGAGCCGAGCTCGTGATTGAGGATCATGATCTTCATCATCGCAAGGGGTATAGAAAGAGCCACAATTACGGCAAGCAGACTCGGGTATGGGATCGATTATTCGGAACCTGTCACGAAAGAATTGAAGCAAAGAGGGAAAATGTCAACTGGAATGAGTCAGTGTATTTCCCAATCTTCTAGGTACCTGATCACGAAATGGTGCGGAAATTTTTAAAAATGAATCTTTCCATCGATTGGGGGCACCCGGATGTACATTCCATATGATGGTCCGTAGTGGAATAGATAAAGAATAAATAGCAGCATCTTAAGTCAACAATAGTACGGCCAAGAGCAAATATTGTTCAGCTGAATATCCATAAAGTTTAGCCTGCTAGCCCCGTAGCCAATAGTATATATAGGCATACATCCTACGTAGCGCAACGGCCTGGTTGATAACGAAACTAGCGCTGCGCAATGGTCAACGGTGGCTGAATAGTCCAATGTCAGTGCATGTCAATGCTCAAGAAAGTGGAAATGAACGGCAATAAGGGTCTCTGTTATATATTCAATATGGCGGCTCACAATGTTTGCTGAAGCATGCGACTCTCCTATTCTCTCTTCACACTGACCTCAGTCGCTCGCTGCAATGGCTCATTTCACTTTAATATCTGGCTCTATGGCCTTGTTTGCTCTTTCAGGTGTCATCGCTGCACCCTACCGGCCCTCGTCATCTGCTCTGGCCACCATCACGACCTCGGGAACAACAGAAATCATGTCTACAAAGATAGGCGATACCACTACTGCCTTGGCTACAACTACTGCTGAGACACAGCCGACAGAAATCTTTGCCGTTACCACCACGGCCACTGTTAAAAGCGGCACTGAGTTTGCTACAGCTACATCCCGCCTCGAATCTGACACCACCCTTGGAATCACAAGGAAAGCTACCACAGCCACCCAAGATGCCACCACTACCCCTATGGCTGTGGCAACTAGTGGGCCGATTCAACCGCCCGGAACCAGCGAAGATCTTCCAAGCCTTTACGCTGCTACCGACGGTACCACACTCGAAATCCACTGCGACAGCTTCCCATCGTTTACTTTATGCTTGGGAATATCATCACAGATACCTTTGGGCAGTGTTTGGAAGCTTGCGCCGGAAATGGCAACTGTGTTGCAACCGTTAGAGGCTCTACTGGTGGATGCTATTTGATGTCGTACGGTGCCGGTCCCTACGACTCTTCGACTTCCAGCCTGGCAATAGTACTTACACCTCCCACGTGAGCAGTACGAAGCCAGATGGTCTTACCCCCCTTTACATCTATTCATTCACAGGGAGTAGGTCTACGAGCAACAAATAAGCTCCTCCCCGATCCTTCGGGTTGTAGCCTGGGTTATATTTTTGTCCAACTGACGAAAGCGTGCCTGCCCGACTTGAGCTCCCCGTTATGTTTTGTCATATTACTCTTAGTTGTGGATATTCATAGCTGAAACACCTCCATTCGTATAAAGTCTCTCCACCCCCTCACGAGGAGACCAGATTTGCTATCAATCGGACACAGTCCTCGATGTCGCGATGTTTTTCTCCGATGTCACTGGAGCGTTGGTACTCTTACCAGACTCACCCACCTCAATGGAACCTTCCAGGTTGCCCACCGTTCGGTCTCCATACTTCTTCATGGTCATCTTGTCGAGCTATTAAAAATTAGCGATATGCACAAACGAACACCAAATAGACTCACATAGTTAATGAGCCACATGTAGCAGAACATGACCGCACTACCACCCAGCAGGGCAATAGATCCTTTCTTCCAGTAAGGGGCATCGGCAGCACTGTAGAAGATGATGCCCCAAAAGGTCCACATGACCATGGAGCCAATATTCATGGAGTAAAGTGTGACACTGCGCATGGCGTCATCACCAGTCCGTTGCAGGATGATATTCGCCCACCCAAATATAAGTGGATTGACCATGTACGCAGAACCAGCGAGATAAAAGGCAAACATAGTTCCAGCCATGGACAAGTTCCTGACAAGAAGCATAGATCCAACGACAACCTGAATGAGGACTGCGAGTATTGTCATGGGAACGCGCTGTCCCGTCGAGTCCATGTGCTAGGCTGCAAGCATATTGGCAGCGATTCCGACGGCCTGTACGCCCAGAGGGTAGGTATTGATCTGTGTCTGAGTGAACCTGTCATTGTAGTACTTGAGCCACAGAAGGAAGCTATTTCGGAAAGGGAATCCTTCGGTGCTGGCGCAAACAGGAGACCAGAAGAATAGGATCCAGCTAATAAAATACTTAGACGATGGTCAGACCAGAAAGCGAGGATAGCACTTACAACATGGGGGTGAAAAAGACTCGCTTGATCAGGACATGGGCATGATGTTATGCCCATCTTTCTTGATCGGGGGAAGGCTGGTTACGGCCAACTTTCTTTCCTCCTGTGAGAGGTACTTGGCCTTGGTGTTCTCTGGGATGTCGGGGAAATAGAGAAAGCCAAAAAGGGCGATGGGCAGGGTGATGATGCCATCTAGTATGATCAGTAAAAGTCATATCATGTCGGATGAACGCCACAACTCACCAATCAAGAATGCCCACTGCCAGCCTAACAAATTAACTCTGCCTTTCATGTCCTTGTGAATAGCTGTCATCATAACACCGGCAAACATAGCGCCGACCTGACCCGAAGCAGTAAACAACGCAGTTCGCTTGGATATTTCCTCAGGTTTGTACCATGCGCCAATGATGTAGATAGTACCAGCATAAGTGCTAGCTTCAGCTAAGCCAAGGAAGAATCTGATGACGCAGAGTTGGGTGACTGTTTTTGCGGCTGCGCTAGCCATCTTAAAGCTGTCAGTTGGTGAAACACATAGAAGCGCAAATCTTGTCTTACAGTCAAGCCAGCCCAAACAACAACCATTGATGGGAACCAGATTTGAGGGGCAATCTTCTGGATGATAATACCATGGGGGAGCTGGCCAATAGCCATGCTGGACCCTGTGTTAGAAGAAATATCTGCTTCAATAGCCGTGACAGCTTACCCGTCGGTGGTGACGGAAAGAACAGTGTTGTAATCGTGACCTGTCATGTTGAGAGACTCACGAAGACCAGCCACCTTGACCTTGTTAATTGCATACGTCAAGATGCGATAGTATGGAACTCACATAGGCGTTTGCAAACGCAGCACGATCTGCGCAATATGTCAGTTCACATATCAAAGTAACGAGAACCCTAGCTTACCGAGAAAGTTGAACAAATAGCTCATACAACAGTATGTCTAGCACATATCAGTCTTCATTCATATATCTGGCCAGGTAATAATACCATGATGAAGAAATCTGACAAGCAATGTCAGCGACAGAGCCAACATGTAGGCCGATTAGACAACCCAAGCTTTCTCACAAGTCGCCTTTCTTCCTTCGATTTCGCCTCGACACCGAGGAAGAAGCCTTGTTTCAATCGGCACATATCGGCACGTCCCGCACGATACGGGTACTCACTGCGAATCCCATTGCCAAGACTGCCTTGAGAAGCCATCCTGATTTCGTTAAATTTTGGATGTCAAAAACCGCAGTGAAATTACGAGAGAAAAGAGAACCCAGATCAAGAATTGATATTCTTATCAATCAAAGCTCCCTCCTCATCCTGCCAAATAAAATTATCAGATTAATAAGATAAACAGAAAACTCCTCCTCTCCTAGCCTAAATCAGACCGGCATGCCACTTAGCCAGCAAACCTGGGTGAACTACCGGCGCTAGCCCTCGTATGAGAGCGGTCTCACTTCCATCAACGGGTTAGCCAAGGGTCTACCAAGGGTGTGATGTGGACCCCGAAGACCGTTCAAAGCATCTAGACTCGAAGGCTGTTACACAAAGGTGAAGGTCAAGATTTGTTAAGGTTAACTTGTGCAATTAAACTCTATCTTTGGCAAGTGTGTCCTGGGCTCAGTCGACTTCTGACCCGCAGGGCCGGACGGAATTTCCCTCTTCGTAACATCATCAGCCGATCGGATCGAATGATTATGCGAAGCTAGTTAGTCTGACAAGCAAAGGGAGTTGAGTGTGGAGTGAGGGATTCAAAAGTCATGCTATCGGGGTCGTTCCCTAATCACCCTTGAACACACGGCTGCTATCAATACCCGAAGAATATGGTGCAAGATAATCTCGGGATCGCCTATTGTCTCCAGCAAAACGTAGCCTGTCAAGTGGAATACGAGTCAGAATCGACTGACAGACAAATCTCCAACAATGTTCAGAAATAAAAAAGCTCATTGGAAAAAGCCAGTGTCTCTCTTGAACTCGGATAACCAGTCCGGATTATCAGCTGGAGTTTGGTTCCATACGTCATGACTTGAATCACAAGAGTTAACAAACATGACAGGCCGAATTACCAGGCACCACTTACCAATCGTACATGATCCAGCGCGCTTGGTATTGAAGCTCTTCGTCCGTGGGAATGTGACTGGTTGGATTCAGCGGTGAGATAGTCCGCGCAACATATCGAGTCAAAGCTCTGGTAAGGCCTCTATACATGTTGCCATCGTTGAGAGACACCACCTTTGGTTCCTGGGTAAAGGCGAGCGGATCAAGGCTAAACTGAGTCGAAGGTAAGGGCCCGATGTCTCCAGCGACGGTGATTCCAGGTGCCGCATTTTGATCAGGCAAGCCATCCAGTTGAGGTGAACTTGAATCATCCAGTGCTGTATCGTCTTGCGCGAGATTGGGATATGAGGTCCTCTCTGCGAAAGGCAGTCCTGCCCGCACCCGGAAAGGACCCAGCCAATGCGTAGATGCATACACCAAAGCCACCAAAAGATTGGCAAACACAGGCGATGCGTGAGGCATGTGGTTAATAACAGAACAAGCCTCCCGCTGCAGCTCATCGTCCCCGATTTCAAGATTGAGCAGCTTCAGCATATCAACATATTGGTGCAAGGCGGTCTCAAGTTTGCAATCCTCGAAGATGTCTCTTTTGCTATGTATCCTCAACTCGGTGAATCTCGACCTGGCGGCACTCTTCATTGGCGCCACGCGTGCCTTGTTAGTGATAGCTTCTGTGTCCATCAGAAGATCCCGTAGCCACGATGACGCTGATGACAATGTGTCTTCGTAGCACATCTCCGCGCCGAAAATGATGCAGCATGCTTCCAGATGCAGGACCTCCTTAGGTGGAGTGGCGTGATGTGTATCAACGTAATTCGAGTAGAAATAATCTAATTCCAGCTGTAGGAGTTCAAAGGCACTGGTAGAGCTGGACGGAGCGCCCTGGCGGGTGGTGAAAGGAAGCGGGGAGTTGCGTTCGTAGTCAATGAGGTCTGCACAAGGTCAGCATATGTCGGTCTCTAGCAGGCAACTACTCACAAGGGGGCATCGAGCTTTCTACCATTTCAAGTGTCTCGACATCAAACCCCCACTGACCCTTCCAATCAGCCATTGTGCTCCCTTCTTTGAAGTGTTGGGCCAGGTGATCAACTCGCTGAGACCATGTAGTCATGACAAGATCACAGAACCCACACCTAGATACAACGTCTTCGTGTCTAATCTTCCATTCTTCCATAGGCCATTTTATGAACTCCGATCGGTGAACAAGTCGCAGATGCTGCCTTAAATGATCTTTTCTAAAGAAAGTCCTCTCTCCTCTTTCTCTATTATGGCACAAATCATGGTTGTGCGTTTCAAAGTGAAATTCCTCTGGATTGATACGTCCGCAGTAAACGCATACTAGTTCGGATTGCTGATTAAAGACTGTCGGGCCGGAAGGGGAGCACTCCCATTGCTCAAGTGAAAGGTGCTGCGTTCTTTCGTGCCTCGACCAAGTGTGTTTTAGCTTGAATGTCTCTGTGCAGAACGTGCACTGGAATCGATGGCAGACTTGTGATAACTCCGTCGTTGCAACATGTCGCTTAGGAAGACCAGCTCGTCGGCGCTTCTTGACAATCTTTCTGAAAGACTCTAAAGATCCATCCGATGCATGTGAGTATGCAGATCCCAGAGAGCCCTTACTAGAGTCGGAAGTATCGACACTGGGAGCTGTGGATGATGGAGTCTTCCTTGGTCGGGCACTGCCGGGCGGCCCCGCCGAGACACCAGATACAGCCCGCGCAATCGCAGCCATACCTGAAGGTTCATCCTCCGGTGGTGAGTTTTGCCATCGCTCGAAAGGGCTTTGCTGAATAAAGGGAGTGGCAGGACGAGGCGGAATATCGCGAAGGCTAGCATCTGACGACCCTGAACTTTGGTCTGCAGTCTGTTGCTGGATGTATTTCTTTCGGCGACGGCTATTTGCAAACCAGTTCAATATTTGCCGCCTACTCAAACCGGTCTGTCGTTCGATAGTCTCTATTTCCCCAACACTGGGGTAAGGGTGATGGGTATTGCCGGCTAGCCACTTGTTCAGAATTCGTACTGAATTGAGTGACAGTCTCTTGCCACATTTGGGAGGGGCTGGGACTGTGGCTTTTGGAGAAACAGGCGTTTCGAGAGGGACTTCAATGGAAGAGGTTGGATTGGTTTGATCATGATCGGGCACAAAGTCATTCGTGAAGATGCCGGCTGAGAGTCTGCCATCTTCGGAATTGGCAATGGTGTGCAAGTCATTCGGGTCCACGGTAGCCGCGTTCTCGGTTTGCAGAGTCGCCAAGTCACTCCCAGATAGACTTGTTGCTGGTATTGTAGTGGGATGGTAGAGTGTGTAGTCAGTATTTGATTGGGTACTTTGTGTGCCTCGTTCCATATCAGGCTCATTTCTCTTGTCCCTTGCTACTGTTCAATGATGATTGTGATGATCTTTCTTGGGATGGAAGATAATGATGACAAGAGGTTGGCCACTTGGTCCACTCTTTTCTTGTCATTTTCAGCCCTTCACAATGGCCTTCCACCAATGGCAAGTAGAGTTATCGCTAGTAGTTAGCCGGATGAGGACTAGTTCTTGTAAACCCGAGCAGATGAATATCAGGAACATGAACAAAGTACGGAGTAGAGAAATCATCCTTTGCACCAACAAAGTGAAGCACTGTCTGCATTCCTCAAGTCTTTTTGATATTTCCCTAACATTTTGAGTATGGTAATAAACGGTCTAAACTTCAAAATCCTGCGCCTTCTTTTTGTCGGCCCTCCTCGCGGCCTCGAGGAACAACGCACAACACGCCATTGTAGCACCAGCGAAAACTTGGGTTCCGAGATAACTCCCATCCATTGCCCCAATCAAAGCTCCACCGATCGGTGACCCTATCAAGCTCGCGACGCTACTAAGTCCAAAAACCATCCCCATCCGCGTACCAGGCTTTCCTGTCCCAGCAGTCAAATGTCCGAGACCAGCGGGGAAGAGGCTCATGATGCTACCAGAAAATATGCCACAGAACACAGTCCAGGCATACATTCCTGGAGAAGTCTCGACTGCGATCCATGAGAAGAGAATGATGGTGGTCGCTACCGCTGCAGGAACAAAGGCAGTCAGGGCACCCAGTCTGTCAGCAGCTAGTCCAGCGCCGATGCGACCAATCAAACTGACACCGTTGAATATGAGAAGAAGATCCAGTGATTTTTGGTATGAGAACGGCGGCGAGATCGAAGTGCGAGAGTAGTCGACGACAAAGAAGATCGAGATGTACAAGCCAAGCAAGGACTACAAGATGACTAGTTAGTATTGTAGACCTACGATAGGGCAGTCTTTGACTCACTAGAAATATGGCGGCAGAATAGTGGTTGAATCGAGCATCTCTAAATGCCGACCAATCTACCCATCCAGTAGTCTTCTTCCCCTCAGTTCTCGGGCGCAGACATATGTTTGCCATACCAAGCGTGATAAGCTGGATCAATGCAATGACACGCATTGTCCACGCAAACCCCAGAGTGGGAATTAACTGACGCATGATCCCGGAATAGACCAAACCACCAGTACAAGATCCAGACATGGTGATCCCAATTGCTAATCCCCGACGTTTCGAGAAGTACGGTGACATAACAGCGAGCATGGGGCAGGACATCAAGCCGTTTCCCAAGCCCACGCCCAGGCCTAGTGTAAGAAACATGATCCAGAGCTCTGAACCGAAAGATGCCGCGAAAATGCCAATGACACTAGCGAGAGAGCCTGTGAGGAAAGTGACTCTGAAGTATCCAGCGTCCGTAAATCGACCGGAGAATATGCCGATGAAGAAGTAAAGAAAGATCTGCATGGATCCGATCCAGGAGACTATTGAGGATGATTGGTCGAAGTTGTCGATAAAGTAGCTTTGTATTGCACCGAAAGAGTTTGTGAAGCCCGAGGTATTCATAACGACGAAATGTGACGAAAGCACAACTACACAGGTTAGCGGGAGAATTACGGTAGGGAGGATGTAGTACTGAGTGTGCTGGTGCGCCAACTAGTCGCGCCTCCTTTACGAAGCTCGTCGCTGATCTGGAGGGAACCAGGCTCGGTAGTGTGGGTAACTGGCTCGGAGCGATCGGTGTCATCACTTGACCCTGTCAGTTGAACAGGTTGGTCTACTGCTTGCATTTTTACAGTTGTCATTTTTGGATGCTTTTGAAGTGGACTGAACTGGAAGTGGTAAAATATGAGATACTTGTGAAAATTGAAGATTTGAGCCTGTTCGATGGGTGTTATAAAGCCACCGAGTGGGTCTTGTCATGCGAAGGGTGCATGATCTGTTCACTTGGTAGGGTAGAAAATGACAATACACGGGGAACCTCAAGATTAGGTGATCGAACGCACTCATGCAGATATCTCGGTTGATTAGAGTGGGTACCTCACAAAATATCCCTTTGGAGCCCTGCTCAGAACTGCTCATCTGAAGTCTCCTTTTTCTAAAGGGGTCCCTTTCCTCGCTGTCAATCTTGTCAAGCCAACAACCTTTCTCCAGACAGCTTTGAACATGTACCAAATCTTGGTGAAATTTTCAACCAAGTCTCGGACCAGAATTGACCCGTACTGCTTCGAGTCGACCTAATAATCATCTCCCACATCGTCCTCTTCCACGCAAATAGCTCCAGAGTTATCCCGCATCTCATCCAGAGTCGCCTCCCTTACCTCAACCTCAGTGTGAAAGAATTGATAAGCTCGGAGGACATCCCGACACTCCAGAGCGATTCTCCATGCTTTTCCATTGTCTACAGTACAAGGAAAGACACTGATGATGAGTTTGTTCTTCTTTTCACCGCCATAGGGCCCAATTTTGAGAACATCGACCTTGGCCACATCCAGATCCCTGATAGCTCTCGTGATATCCTCGAGGAGTTCTGCCCTATGGTCGACCCAACAAGCAACGATTCTGGCATTCCGATCGTATGTGCAACTGTTGGGCATTCCTGACCACCTTCTACTCTCGGAATCTGATCGTGCGATGAGTCTGGGGCAGCCCTCCACGCGGCCGTAGTAGCCATCGGCTTCTTCCTCGCTGATCCATCCTCTTGGCCGTCTATAGCGCTGCCTTGATGGTGCAGCGCTAGGGGCGGGGGCAGGGACCGCAGGCTGCTGTGGTGGTTCAGGAGTAGCAGGCGGCTTTGATGGTGCAGAACCCATGATTGCTGATGTCCTGAAACAAGCTATTGATGGTGATGAAGTGAATGCTCTATCGGACTCTAGTCCTTTTTTTCTTAGATCGCGTGTAATTGAGTAGTGGGTTTTGAGATCACTGAAGAGCAGATGGTGCTGAAGTGCAGGAAGTAGTCAGGTGTAGACCGCGGTGGAGGACTGAGAGTGGTGAGATATGGTAGAAAGTTGAAAGGTGTGAGACATTGCGGAGAGAGGCTTCTTATACACACGATGACCTGTCCCTTGAATTCTGGATATTGAGTACGTAAGAGAATATCCGTGAAAAGGTCGAGAGTTTAATTTCGAGCCACAACTATGTATTGACATACCCCGACATGCTCTCGGAAACTCAGTCGTGAAAAGGTGGGTAAGGCCTATCACGTGGAAGCGAGAAAACCGTCGATGGGACTAATTCCGATACGTGATTCTATATTCATAGTACAGATGAAAAAGGCTGGCACAGTGACAGGCTCGACTGGAGGACTGAGACTGTCTGCCTCAACATGCAAATTTAGACACAAATGGAATAGATTTGAGTTTTCTTTCTTGAGGCGTGGTAGGTAGAAAATGCAGATTACTTGATACGTGGCCAACTCTAAGCACCACCTACCACAGATCTTGGCCTCGGCGTAAAGAGCAAAATTCAGTCGCGAAGGCCAGAAACACTAAACCAGAATGTCTACTCGTAGCACTGCCTTTCACATAGAGGCGATCTTCTCCACACTTGCTTTATTACCAAGACAACCAAAACATTGTTTACTCCGTGTGGTATTAGATTCTATGGTAAACGTAAAGTATTATATATAAGCAACAGCGATGCCAGTGATATCTCCCAATTCAGGGAATAAGACTGTCTTGGTCTTGTTCTTCAGATCAACCGCATATACACCTCCAGACAAGTCTGTGACATATGCAGTAGAAGCACTCTTATCTAGTGAAAGGCCGATAGTTTCGTGAAAGCGCCTGGCAAGAATCTCCCGTTGAGGGGAGTCGTCTGTGGCGGTACCAACGAAAGCCCTGTTCAAGGTGTTGCCCTTTGGTGGGTCTCCCCTATCGGTCCAATACAGCATTTGGGATTCTTCTTCAATCTCCAGATCAATAGGCTCGGGTAGGTTTTCGAAGACCACTTCAACTTGGGAGGGATCGTTTATCTTGGCGCGGAAGATTCGTCCTTGGGATCCCTTTGGAGAACCCTTTTGCGACCAGTAAAAGTAGCCATTTGCTTCGTCGACCGTAATGCCCACGCACCACTTAAGCTGGTCTAGTCTGTCTTGGGCAGTGGAACCAGTAGAAATAAGAACCTCGACATCTGATCCGTCAAGATTGCATCGCATGACCTTCATTCCTTCTCGGTCACACCAGTAAAGCTTTTGACTCTGGCGAGCAAGTGTGATCTGCTTAGGGGTAAAGACGCCGACGGTGCCCTTCTTGACAATCGTTATCCTCTCTGATCCATCCAGTCGCGACCTTTCAATGGATCCATCGTTGGACTTGAAGGTTGGGCCCATATTTGTCCAGTACATGTAACCATTTTGGTGATCTATTGTGATACCATCTGGCATTGTTGGCATTTGATCAAAGATCGTGCGCAGATCGCTGCCGTCTGTCTTGCATGACACAATACGGCCCTGAGGGTTGGGGAAGTTCGACAAGTTGGTGTCTAGGATGTAGAGACGGGGTGAGATGGCAGAACCCATTTTGTAAATGATATTAAGGGTGGGGTTATATGACTGTATCAATGATTGACTTGACAAGTGTCAGGGCAGTAAGGGGATGGTTGGTATTTTGTATTCAAGTGTGCATCGAATCTTGATGAAATCTTAGCGTTGACATATGCGCTTAGTGTTTTTTCTCAGGAAGAGGCAATCTTTGAGAAGCACACAGGTCGGAGAACAAGTGGATACAATGAACGTGCGCCGGACCCGAGACCGACATTGACAGTGTTTACCGCTGCATTGCCGGGCTCCCGTAAGAGTGGATCATCCCGGAGTGAGACCGGACAAGTGAGACCCACTGCGGAATGGTGGCGTTGAACTATTCGATCTCGATCCAGGGTAGCAAAAACAAAAATATTCCAACTCTTCAGTAAACTTTATCGGTATGGGCTGCATGGGAAGAATACGGAAGGGAGGGTCATAATAGACCTCGATTTGTCCTTTCAGGGTAAGTGTAGTAATGATCAAAAGATATACGTATGTTTATTCCAGTGGGTACATAACTATGGGATAACACATCGAGCGTTCCAAGATTAGCCTTTTGAAAAGATTGGTTAGTGAATAATGAAGAGCGACAGACTGGAACCAATTCAACACAGTAGTGTGCTTTTCAATTGCGAGGATAGGCTGATTTACGCGAAGATGGAACATTTTCGTGTTGTGCGCCGACCGATATGAACATCTCTTGAAGAACATTTGATAAGTATTATAAAATATCGGATTATCGAAAATAAGTGCAACAAATGAAATATAATGGACAGTCTGATAATTTCACTGCTTGCCCTCTCCCTGCGCATAAGAATCCCACTCTTTCCTAACATTTAACAATCTGACAAGCTCCTCATCTCTCTGCTTCACCAAATTCCCGTATCGCCTCCCCCCAACCGCACCTCGCGTACCAGACATCCACTTCTCCTTCAACGTTTCATCCACAACAGGATTCTCGGGTGCATACCACGTCTGCAGGGGCCCCAAAAGATGATCCGCAAAATGTTCAATACCGCCCTCTCCGCCACCAAGATGGAATAGTGTGTTGGGTCCCATGACACCCCATCTCAGACCTGGTCCGTATGAAACTGCGTCGTCGATATCCTGCACATCGCACACGTCTTGTTGTAGGATGTGGAAAACTTCACGCATGACAGCTGCTTGAATTCGGTTTGCGACGTGGCCTGGGACTTCCTTCTTGAGGTGGATGGGTTGCTTTCCAATACCCTCGTAGAAAGCCATTATGCGTTGGATAACAGTCGGGTCTGTCTGCGTACCGCCAACAACTTCAACCAATGGGATCAGATGGGGCGGGTTGAATGGATGCCCTACAACACAACGCTGTGGTGCAGCACTGCTGGTCAGGCCCTCCTGGATAGAAGAACATGTAAGACCACTTGAACTTGTGGCGATAATAACATCCGGACCCAGTGCCTCTCCAATCTCTTGGAAGAGCTTGCGCTTGAAATCTAGCCTTTCGGGGCCGTTCTCCTGAACAAAGTCCACTCCTTGAAGAGCCTCTGCTAAGCTTGTGGTGAAGACGACATCTTCTGGCTTAGCGTCTGTGTTCTTGACTTGGCCAATGGATGAGAGAACGGGAAGAGCGTCGCGGATGAAGTTGCGTAGGTAGATCTCTGAAGCAGGGTTGATGTCGAAGGCTTTCACTTTGAGGCCTTGGGCGATGAACAAGGCGGCCCATGATGCGCCGATTGCGCCGCAGCCAATAATGGCGACTGAATTGATTGATGCCATCGTAAAGTGAGATATGGTTTAGTGAAGAGTAAGAAAGATAAGATGATATTATGGACGGTTCCTGAGTAGTCGCACAATGATCATTGACAGCTGGGAGATGCCGGCTTTCAGTATTTATCCACATCTCAAACCGCCATCTCTAGAGTTCCATCAAATTTCATATCACTCACTCCACTTCACTCCGATCCCCGTTCGGCATCTGCTCTGCGTCATGCATGTACTTTCACCAAACCATCTCCACAACACAAAGCTTGGTCGTCGGCTCTTTGGCCGATGAGACTCCAATCCACGTGGCATCCACGATCTGACCGCAAAAACATGCTTCTAGAAAATTGCCAGAAAGATTCTCTGCGCGGAAATGCTCCGTTCTGGAGAAAAAGTCTCCGCTATGACGTTCCGGCCCCAAGCGTCACCGTGGCAAGTCTTGGGCAGTTTTTGAGCCTTATTGTTCAATGCCGCGCAGGAACCCACTAATCTTTCGTTCCTCCCCGCTCGGGCTCGCGTTTGGGTAATCCCCGATGGCCTCTTTCGGATATAAGCGGTGGGTTTTGACTAGAACTGCCGAGGCTTGATGTGGGTTGCATGTTATGCGATTTTAGCATAAACTTGCGGTTATGCTTTTTCCTTGATAAGTATCCCATTGTCCAAAGATTCATATTCGTTCTAAAATCATTCCACTCCAGCATATAAATCTCAATCCTACATCAGGCCTCGTTTCACGACAAATTATCACTGCACCGATTGCTCCATCTACTACACCTTTAATACCCGTATTATCGCAAAATGTCTCAAGAACCTAGAATCCCCGACGTTTACGGCCCAGGCACCCATACCGACCGCTCATTCGTCCCGGTCCCTAAAGATACAGATCGCATCTTCAGACTCATCGCTTCTCAAACCCCAGGCTTCACCAAAGATGAATCTCTCCTCTCCAAAGTCAAATTTGTTGGTGATGACTTCCCTGTTATTCCTGGCCCAATCAAGGCCGTCTCAGTCGCTGCTGCACTGCACGCCATGTGCGGCCTAATAGCCGATGAGATCCTCACTCTTCGTGGCGCTGAGGACAAGAGCCGCCAGATCACCGTCAACACAACGCAAGCTGGTTTGTGGTTTGGTAACATTGCTACCGCCTATGTCGACGGAAAAGATGCCATCGCATTGTCGAAGTCGGGAGAAATGAAGAAGCTACTGCCCAACTGGGAGCAAGGTTGGGTTGATACCCCCCTCAAGTACCGTACAACAGGTCTTTACCCTACTTCCAACCCTGAAGTGTGGTACTCTTTGCACGGCTCCATGAATGCTGAGCCGGTCCTCAAGTCCATTGGCGTCAACCCTTCCGAGAATCTCGCCTCAAACGAAGAGGCCGCTGCTCACATCGCCAAGTTCACAAGCAAGCTCTCCCCCGAGAAGCTCGAATTCACCAACTTGGTCAACGGTAACTGCGGTAGTGTAGTCTTCACCCCCAAGCAATGGAACGAGAGTGAGATGGGCAAGTCTCTGGCTGCTCATCCCCTTGTTAATGTCAAGGCGCAACCTCATGCCATTCCTACAGCTCCTGTCGCCTTCCCCCCCTTCAACTCCTCTGACAAGCGTCCTTTGGCTGGTATCAAGGTCCTTGAGATGACCCGTGTCATTGCTGGTCCCCAAATCGGCGCTATCCTCTCCAGCTTCGGCGCTGATATCATTCGAGTCAACCCTCCTCATCTGCCTGACATCAACATCATGCAGCTTACTCTCAACGCTGGCAAGCGCACCATCGCCATTGATCTGCGCAAGCCTGAAGACGCAGCCATCATCAAGTCTCTGCTCGCTGAGGCAGATGTATTTATCCAGGGCTTCCGCATGAACAAGATGCCCAAGTACGGATTAGGTCTGAACGATATCCTCAAGATGGCCGGTGAGCGCGGTCGTGGCATCGTCCATGTGTCTGAGAACTGCTACGGCCCTGACGGGTACTATGCTGAGCGCCCCGGCTGGCAGCAGATTGCCGACGCAGCTGCTGGCTCAGCATATGTCACCGGTAGATCTCTCAACCTGCCCAACAACGAAGCTGTTCTCCCTTCCCTGCCCGTTAGCGACATGACCACTGGCGTTCTCGGCGCTGTCGGCACGCTCATCGCCCTGCGCGACCGTGCTACGAAGGGTGGAAGCTATGCTGTGCACGCATCCCTCGTCGCAGCGAATGCATTCGCCTTGCGACCTGATGTCGGTCTCTACTCCACCGAGACAGTCGCCGAATGTGCGAAGCGATTTCAGTGGGCTGAGATGAGAGGTTCTCACCACGTGCTCGATCTCCTCATGACAGTGTGGGACGGTTGGAACAGAGTCCTCGGTGATCAAATTGCCGAGGATGGTGGTCTCTATCAGAGCTTTGAGGGCAGCGCCTTCGATGGGAAGAAGTTGAGTATCCTCAAGCCGGTCGTGAGCTTGAGCGACTCGGAAACGACACCGCAGTGGAAGACGCCTAGTGTTCCTTATGCGTATGAAAAGGCCGAGGGTATTCGATTTCTATAAACAAATATCCAGTATCAACATTTTAATTTAGATTAATAACGACCGTATGCACTAACTACATTTTAAAAACCGTGACAAAAACGTGTTTCTTCCAATCCCAGCTCACCAGCAGCTGATCTGGTCATGAATTTGGCTTGGCCTTAATCTGATTGTGGCACGTGGCCTATTGCAATGCATCTTATTCCTATCCCGGGACAAGACTTCGTTGATCACAGCTGCCTTTCTAACAATTTTCACCCCAATACAGGCCGCGGACATTCTCGTAGAATCATCAAGCTTAGAGCACTATTTTAGCGCCAGAAAGATTGATATCGTGCTTGAATGTACCTGTGCTCCCAAGTTAGGCCAGAAGATACATTGGGGCGCTTACAGTGGTTGGTTGGTAATAATTAGCCCCCATCGCTAAACGAGCCTTGCAGTTGTCCAGAAATGAGTCACAGACCGGCCGTGACATGATAACTTGATCTCACTATTCATCGAACCAACAGACATGAGTCAATGCACCTGATATAAGACCTTTTCCTCATGATTTGTTGGCTCGTCATTTACATTATCCCGGTTTTATCATGCAGGACACCAATAGCCAAAACGCAACGACGACAAGAGTCGCTTACATCCGATCTATCATTAACAAAAACGATATAGATAACTACTATGAGAGCGCATGGATTAACTTGAGAGTCTGGCTTTCGTTCTGGATCGGTCAGGTCATTCCGCTTGATCCATGGGATCGCACTAATCGGCAACGCACATCACCACCTCCTGGGTTGCGTCACCATTATATCCTGGGACACTCCAACTCTGTGGACTCATTTGTACTGGACTGGCTCATCGGAGTCTCAAACACCGATTCTAAGAGACTTTCACGGGATGATTTCGGGATTTATCTCTCACAATCGCAGATCAAGGATCCAGCAAACAAACAACTTCTTGATCGTTTAAGGAGAGAGAAGGTGAAGGTAACCACCGTCACACCATCAACACCATTGGAGTATATAACAGACGACATATGCGACGGAGCAATGCTCTCTCGAAGTGATTACATCCTAGAAGCCAGCTTAATGCGAGGCTCGAACAGCTGGATGGGCCTAGACGCATTCTACCACGACTCTCTTCGCCATAACCATCCGCAGCAGTACAACACCAAAGAACTTGCCAATTTCTACTTTGATAGCCGGCTGAAAGATAAAATGGGTCGCTATACCAAGAAAGACTGTTCTTATGCGCACGCAAAGTCCGAGGAGTGGAAGCGTGATCATGAGATAGCGTGGAGAAACTACAAGTGTCCCTCGTGTGGCAAGCGATGCAAGCGCAGCAAAGGATGCAAGACCACCGGGGAGCAGTGGGCTAGCTCAGCCGAGGCTGCTTGGGCTAAGGACTTGAATACAACGGCGCCTAGGCCGCCGGAGTTTGAGCGAGATTGGAGGAGTCTAAGTGTGGAGGATGTAATTAATTACCAAGGCCAGGACGTTGCGTCTTACAACAGATCCAGGAACTGGAAGTGGAGGTCTGTTGATACATTTTCGGGGAAGTAATTCACGGCGGAGTGAGTGATCATCTTAGAATTTATTCGTCGTTGCTTCTTGTTCCTACGTGGCACGATTTTGTAACAGTATCTACCTCTGTTCAGACAGACGAGTATATGATTCAGCCAACGATAGTGTTTTTTAGATTTCATGCATGCCGCATCCCAAGTGCCTGATACCCATAGCCTCGAGCTCATCAATCTGGGCCAAGTCGGGTCCAACACTTCTCTCTTGAAGACCTTCAAGCGAGACCTTGTTGATCTTGGTCTTGGGAATAAGCTTTGTTCCTCTGTCGTCAAGGACAGAGAGGATGTGTGCAGCAGCCTAATAATGGTCAAAAGGGTTACTCAGAGAAGTAGCGAAATTAGGACTTACCTTGGCGTTGATAGTCAATGTCTTGGAGTCTGGGTTGTCGATTGTGTCGCAAGCTTGATGGTAGCAGGGATCCTGCGCAACAGCCGTGCCCTTACAAACCGTTAGTCACAGTCAGAGAATAAGATAGTCGAACCTACAGTGTGGAGGAACCCGAAAGGCTTGTTCAGGTTTTGCCAGAAAGAGGCATAATCACTACCGTTAGTAAGAACAGCGGGTGTAACTTCGATACCCTTGCTGGTGAAGTAGTCCACAAAGATCTTCTCAGTGACTTCAGAACCCTTGGGAGCCTTTGATCCATGCGAGCTTCCGTCGGTGTCAGCAACACCGAAGAAACCCTTGCCGACCATGTCGAAGTTAAGATAAACGAGGAGGTCGTTAACGTCTTTGGTCGCGAGGGTTGAGGTGTAGTGCTTGCTACCCAAGAGACCGTTCTCCTCGGCTGCCCACCAGGCAAAGCGGATCTTGTTCTTGGTCTTGTACTTGGAAAGGGCGAGAAAAAGCTCAAGAATCAGAGATGAGCCGGAGCCTATCGATGTC
The DNA here is from genome assembly GCA_013266165.1 of Fusarium graminum. Classification (NCBI taxonomy): domain Eukaryota; kingdom Fungi; phylum Ascomycota; class Sordariomycetes; order Hypocreales; family Nectriaceae; genus Fusarium; species Fusarium graminum. The sequence continues at coordinate 67,491 of JAAGWP010000059.1, read as the reverse complement.
AGTATTTCATCTTGGCCGTGCGGGGGTCATTTACCGTCGTCGTTGATGCCAGGACCAGCTTGAACGCTGTCAAGATGAGCACCGAGCTACGAATTCGTTAGCTACCAATCCACCCAGCACAGCATCTAACCTACCATGATGACGTTACGAGGATCACCACCAGTAGTCTCAGCAATGACATTCTGTGTGATTCGTTCCTCAATAGTCTGACTCTGTTGGAAATGCGCCTCAACAGTCTCACCAGCTTCGATCCTCTCCTTAAGCGCCAACCCGTCGGCCAGGTTGATGAAACCGGCGGGCACAAGCGCCTCGGGGTCGGGCTGACTGAGAGAACCAGCGGTGACGTTTGTTGTAATGTCATGGTAGACAATGACAGCAGCTGCACCGGCCGCCGCGGCAGGCTTGACTCTTCCAGCAAGAGTACCGCCGGTAGGGCATCGGAAACGTTGGATCAGAACGATTTTGCCCTTGACATCGAGGTCGTCGTATGAGGCCACGTCACATCCAGCAGCACCTTCGGGGCCCAAGGCAATTTCGGCGGTGATACCCTCCTCGCTGGTGGAGGGAGAGTAGGTTAGGCCGTAGACGTAGATGGGCTTCTCGTCGACTGTCAATTCAATGGAGTCGACAAAAGCAAAGAGTGCTGGAAAGTTTTGCTTCCAGACTTTTGCGCCCTTGACTTTGGAAACACGCTTGAAGATGTAGTCGACGGAAGCGTCGTATCCTGGGAGTCCGAATGCTCTGTTTCCGCCATTGGCAAAGGCGATGTCGTTGAAAGCTTCCAAGTTCGACATGAGGCTACATATGTGTTAGTTTAGATTCGACTACCAAGTTCCTGGATGTTATTACTTCTTGGTCTTCATATCGGCCTGGATCTTCTTCGAGTCAAGCTTCTTTCCCTTGGCCCATCCTTGGCTTGGAGCCAGCGACAGCAGAGCCGCGACAGTAGTACTGAACCTCATTATGGAGACGATCGATTGCTGCCGTAATTGAGATTGCAGGTCGGCGGACTACAAAATGTTGTGGGAAGGAGTCTCAATTTATCTCGACTATAACACCGCGGTGTTGCGCAATGACGCGCAGTAATAATCAACATCTTCTGCCAAGACGAAACGAGCACCGGGGATAGAGTCGGTTACGGAAGGTCAATGCAAGACTAGTCGAGCCAAGCAATGGTACCTTGTGATGTCCAGCAACAAATCGCTCGCATATCTTTTCACCAAGCGGTGACGCCACATTCTCTACTGATGAGGAGAAACACAGCCGATCGAGGTCGTAGCGCAAATGGGACTCGAGATAACCCCGCCAGACCAAGAAAAATGTCGATAGAGGCAAGTGCTACTTCTATACCGATACGGCAGGTCGAGAAAGGCCAAGACACCAGTGGACAAGGATGAGGAGGCATACGAATAAGCTTAAGAGCCAAAAGTTCCTGGGGCGCACTAGAGTTGAAAGGGAATGCGATTGAGACCCCGCACAATGAAAATGAAGATGTTTGTTGGGGTCCGAAAGTCCGTCTACCGGGGTGATATTGATCTTCCAACAGGGCGCTACAACGCCAAGTAAGCCGCTGTGAGGACGCTGTCGGCAGATCGCGTCAAGTGTGGTCTCTGATTTTACAGAATGCTCGGAATATACACTATTTTGTGAGCGCTGTCTTGTACATACGACCAAAGGTAGTGGAAAATACGGGATCCCGTCCGCTCTCCCATAGTCAAGCCACTAACCGGCGGATTAGTAGTTGGGTCGGTGACGACCAGCGAATCCCCGCTGTTGTATGTTTTTGCCGAATCTGTAATCTCATGGTTATCGTCCTTTCGTACTCTTTATTTCCGATCCAGTCTCTTTTTGTTCTCAGTGATTAAACTAAAACTGAAGCTATCATTGCCTCCAATCGTCTCACGGGTGCTTAGATGTGGTTGTTAAGTATGAAATAACTTTTTACTTGCCGCTTAGTCTGTCTTACGCCGGATCTTGACTGCTTGTCTCACTGCATGAGCTCGACGAGGAAGGAGATTAGAAGCGAGGTTCAAGTGTTTTTCGCACCTAAGAAGCGATTAATTCAACATCGCCGCATTCTGCTGGGTCCAAAATTTGGAAAGTACAAAATCCCGATTGCGCCTGACTTCATGGAACAACTTAGTTACCATCGATAGTGGCCCACGTATGTCCAGCTATCTTCGCCCTCTCTTCCTCACTCCATACTTTCTTCCCCTCGATCACCCTTCCATGATTGTCAACGCAACTCCAAGACAGCCCCTGTTTCTGTCTTTCTTCAGCACTTTCGTACATGCCATCTAGCAACCTCTCGGCACACTGATCAGGTGTAGACCCGACCACTTTGGAGGCAACCTTTGATACTACGCGGAAGTACCACGGCGAGTTTCGCGATGTGGATGTGTCCACAACACCGGGGTACGCGTGCGTGAAGAATCCTTTGCTTCTTCCATCCTGGGACTGAGCGTGATGCTGCACCATGGCATCATTCATGACAGTGCAGTGGGCTGCAGCGTTGGTTAAACTGAAGGTGTTCTTCAGATCGAGATCATTCCAGTTCAGCTTTTCTGGATTCCCATTTAGGCTGTCCAAAACTACCAGCACCTTTGTATTTGAAGTCATGAAAGGGCTTAACTCTCTGATGAGAAGCTGCCGTCCGTAATAGTGCAGCGCCATTTTCTTGTCAATTCCCTCCGAGGTGTCTGTCCGCCCGGCGAGAGTCAAGATGCCCTGTGTCATGACAAGAAGGTCGAGGGGGTTGTTATTAGTGTTAGCTCGAAATTCCGCGGCAAACTCTTTGAGAGACTCCATGGAGCATGCATCGACAGCACAAAAAGAGACGTTACCCTCAGGCATTGCTTTGGGCTTATGCCGGCCGACGATGGTGACGGCGGAGAATTGGTAGTTCGGCGAAGCGGCAATCCGGGTAGCTATCGCATAGCCAATACCGCTTGTCCCTCCTACAACGAGAGCATTTGCACCAGAGATCATTTTGTTCATAACTTAGATGAGAGGGAGTTATGGCGATGGGAATGCGGGGAGGTGATGGTGATCTTACTTTGAGGGCAGGGCGGTCCCATGTGGCAGAACAGAACAAATCAGCAGTAAGGGAATGATAAGGATGTATATTATCTAGATGATATGGTGGGAGATAAAATAGTATGATTGGAATATTGCCCATGTTCAAGATTGAAAACGATGTGAGGGTGCTGAGAATAGACTAGTGCTGACGCTGTACACCTGAGGGCCGTGGTGATAAGAAAAAAACCCAATGACCCCTCGCCCGTGGTGCTTCATGCTGCATCACTGAGCCATCGACTTAACAATGTTCCAGACACCCGCGAAGGCGAACTCGTCCATCACCTCCTTCAATAACCTATCCTGAGCTTCTGGAAACGGCTCTGCGCAAACGCAGCTTATCAATCTTGGAAAAAAGGAGTTTCAGAATTATGTGAAGCTCTACGACTTGGTTTACTTGCATTTATATCTACGCTGTCCCGCAGTCCAGTGCGCAAAATCCATCTTCCCAATCTCGCTTCTCGATTGGAATCGCGCCATATCCCCGAATTGTATGTATACACGACGAGCTCAGGAAACGGATATCTGGGGTCCGCAAGCTTGAAGGGCCCAGACAATGTTGTTAGAACTATAGTAAGTCAAGAACTTTATGCTGAGGTCGGCAGATGAATCTCTCAAGATGATGCTGACTTGGGATAAGTCCGTACTCTTTTTGTCTCCAACTCAGGTGGTTGTATTTGAGTACATCATCTATGGTGTGCCAATCTAGCAAAATTGATGTATTTCTTGATCTTGTAAACCTAATCTATCCCAAAGCAATATTTTGTAAGGTCAACGGTAGGTCAAGTAATCGAGGCAGATGACTCGTTTTTTCGAACACGTCCTAACACATACGATGACTAAACAAACCATTGGTACTTGAATACACAAGTAAAAATGCTGACACACGAGTGGAGGCATAACATGGTGGAATAAACCTTGAATATTGACGTCAATTGTGAGAGCATGTCGAACTATAGATGGTAGTTGCAAAGTAATTTCACTAGTTTTCTGCTCTTCAAGTGAAACAAACCTCCTTTGCTGTCATTTGTGAAACTCTTGGTTTTAAGCTTTGAAAGAGTACTGACTTATATTAGCGAATTATTCTCATGTTGGCATGGACAGAAACAAACCCTTAAGCCAATTTGTTCAACATTTCCTCTAGGCTGCGAGGATTGGCTCCTATAACTTCGTTTATCCTCTGGCCATTTTTCAATGCCACGAAGGTAGGAAGAGAGCGAATGCCTAGGTGTTCTGAAACCTCTGGGACGTTGTCGACATCGACTTTGGCGAAAAGTAAGTTGCTCAAAGAATCCTCTTCCGACAGCTTCTCGAATATGGGGCTAATCATTCTGCAAGGGCCGCACCACGTTGCCCAAGCGTCAAGTACAACGATTTGGTCGCCTGAGACGAGTTCGTCAAATTCAGCCTTACTATTGATGACAGTGACCGGCATGATGAGCGATGTGGTGATGGGGACTTGGGGGAAATTATTAGAGCGGAAAGGTTGGATATGTAGGGGATGAAGTTGACGGGGTGAGAGACATAAAGGGTTCATCCACATGTTAAATAGTGAACGCGATGATGTGCAGGGCAGAATGCGGAGATCATAATCAGCCTCTGACGCTACGATCACCGCCCAACCTCCAATTAGGAGAAAAAAGCAAGAAATGACGATGCTCTGCGTTACGTTGCCACAGCCGCGGCGAAAACACATTGATTCAATTGGATGGTGCCAATGCTTCAGCTGCAAGCACCGATAAAGCTAAGCACTTTTAGCACGGATTGTCTAACAAGCTAGGCTCTGAGGCAACAGGTCAAAGCGCATCTACATCCATCCAAGCAAGTAAACAATCGTTCTGAATAGTAGACCGCAAAGTATTGCATAAAGTCGCAGTACTGGCGACTCAAACACTGTATTTGACAGTCAATCACCAATTTGCGCCACCTGTGTGGCATCCTGCCATGATTGCGCTGGCGGCTCTGCCGCCCATACACTGCCATGGCGCTCCGTGGTCTTATTCCAGCCATTTGACATCTATCCTGTACGAGCGTGATGTATTGGTTGTTTTTGAAGTTCGATTTTGCGCCGAAATTGAAGGACACTGAGTTGTAAGGACGAAAGGTGTAAAATAATTAGCCGCCGCTCTGGGAGTCACTGAACACGCTGCTTGTAAGTGCGGTGATGATGAATTGGTAGCACGAGCTAACGACATGTTTAGAAACAGAGTATGCAAAGGTTTGCAAGGCTGATAAATTTGAAAAGTATTTATTATGTCAAAACTCGAGAAAAAGTTATAAGCGGCTAGATAGGGAAATTTAGAGTATTTTCTTGAAAATATGATATAAACAATCTATGATTTGGGCCGTGTCGCATATAAAAAATGGTAGACATATAGTTCTATACGGCTCTCAGGATTATATCTAGGCAAGTGCAAGGTTTTCAGTTCTTTACAACACTTATTACTGTTGCTCGTTTTAACAGCTCATAGGATTCTGACATTTGTCAGTAATGTATAACTCTTCTTGACTTGTAAACTCACCATTCAATTGTCTTGTACAGCAATTCCATAAGATTCACGGGGTTGGCCCCTACAAGCTTGCCCGACTGTTGACCATTTCTGAACGCCAAGAAGGTTGGCATGGCAGTTATCTCAAGCTCTTGTGCGAGGTCATCCTGTTGATCGGCATCGACCTTTGCGAAAATTATATCTTTGCTATCGAAAGTGTCTTCATTCGAAGCTTTTTCGAAAAAAGGGCTTATAGCTCGACAAGGTCCGCACCAAACCGCCCAAACGTCGACCACAACAAATTCATGTTCCTTGAGAAGGTCGTGGAAGTGTTGTTTGCTGGTTATCTCGGTTACCGGCATGGTGGATATTGAAAAGGGGAGTTGAAACGGTGGGGCAGTGTATGGTGGGCAGCGGAAGTGAAGTGGCAGAAGATGAATATGATCTTCACGTGGAATACGTAGGTCTAGGGGTCCAGGTGAGGGGGTATAGAGACCTTACTTATATAGCTGGTTTTACCGTTACGTGGTCTAAACTCTGCGAATCAGAAACAGCCTCTCAAGGGCAATACCAATATGTATGACGTAGCTGTTCTTTCTAGCTCCCAGGGAATCTCCACGACTCTAAGACATTTCTTGAATAGAGTCAATCAATTGGAAGCTACTAGTATCTCAGCTGCAGTGATCAGCAACGCTAGGCCCTTTTGACACAGCTCAATAAGCACAATAGGTCAACGCACATCTATATGTCACTCAGTATGCATGTTGAATCGACTCGCAAAACTAGAATGTACCCAGCTGAAAGATTGGAGCACTCCATTTGCGGGTTACCTACCGATTAGTGATCAATGGGAAACTGTGCGTCCAAAAAGAGAAGCTTTATGATACAGAACACGTAAGCGGCTTCTGGCATACAAGATACGGCAAAAGGACATGCCGATACTCTGGCACTGAAAAGGCCATCAGTTTCTATATTGTCGAGGTGCCGATCTACTTTGCGCCATTGTTGATCTTCTTTACACTGAGTACGTTCATGTACGTTTCCCTACGCTGTGCCTAAAGTCACCTTGGTGTCCAATCGTGTACCTAGGATATTTATAGTTTCGACCAAAATTCAGCAATGAGGCCTGCAACATCTTGCACCTTATCTCGCACCACACCATGTCCAGCCTGAGGCACAACAAAAACATTCGAGAACCCAACGTCAGCCAACTTTTCCCTGCTACACAAATCATCCAGTTCTCCCAGCACCGCGAGAGATGGAATTTTCGTCTGGGATGCCTCGACAAACTGGACATGCGAGTCCATAACACCGCCATCTCTGACTATTCCTACCACAGAGGCTTCGTGTCCGGGATGCTCCCGCATCTGCCATTCTCGTACTGCTTCAGCAACAATCTCACCACTGGCTACCCTTTCTTTCCAATCTGCGGGTACAACCAGTTCACCACCCTCTAAGAATTCGAACACCCATTTCTTTGCGGCTACCTCATCGCCTCCGCGCATGTAGCCTTGCTCCTCAGTCGTAAAGTCGGAAGAGCGAAGCAGACCGGCTGGAGCGACGAGAGTGAAGCTCTCTACTCGTGACGGTCTGGACGCGACGTAGCTAGCAGTCGTCGCTCCTCCAAATGAGAAACCAACAAGATGGACTGTGGGCCATCCAAGGTGATCCAGCAAATCGTCTAGTAGTTGGTGGAACAAAGAAGGCTCGTGTGGTAGAACGGGCGTATCGCTCAGACCATGACCCCAGAGATCAATCAGCGCCAAGTGTCCTTGAGGAAATGCTTGTGCTAGTGCACGTGCGAGTGGTAGCATGCCAAGTGCTGGAGTCTGAACTCCATGAACGAACAGAACTCTATCGGGCCCGGTCATACCCTGGCTAGGCGATGCAGGACAAATCTCATAGTAAGCAGCTTTGCCCCGAGGAGTCTGGAGGTACTTGGCGGCAGGGAGAAGCGCTCCAAAGGCTTCTGTAAATGCTGCTTGCGATGGGCCTGGGACAGGTTGCTGAGAAGCCTGGAGCTGCCCGCCTGGGCGAGGAAGGACGAGTCCGGTCGTAGATAAAGACATGATGGCGGGATTGAGTCAGTCGTTGAGTCAGACTCGATGAGTGCAGGTATGCGGGTTTTATGGAGTTCATGAGTGTTATCAGTGGAGATTCTGACACGGTATTTGGTTAGCTGACCAATCAAGACTTCCGCCATTGGTACGACTAATTTACCATTGACACAAGAACACACAAGCAATTTTATATCAGCTAATCATTCGCACTCCCGAAGACGCTAAAGACTATGAAGACATCGGCATGAAAGAAATTCATTTTCATGATATTATGTGCATATTCCCAACAAGTAAACTCACTCACTTGGCTGGAGCCTGACCAGTGTCGTCAGAAGGGCGTAGAACAGTCCTCTTTGGTATACATGATTTGGCGCCAGAGACTCAAGGAGCAACAATTCGAACTTTATGGGAAATCAGGATGGAGTATAAAGAGTGAAATGTCTTTGGTATTGACAGAAGCTGCGTGTCGGGAGGCCCAAGCACGACACAGTTTTAGACCGCTGCTCCACATCACGAAAGCATAAAACAATATTACAATGATAGTCTGATCATGCACAATAGCTGTTACCTTCCTTCAACGAGAATGAGTGCTGCAATTGAAATTATTTGAAGATTATCTATCAACAACGACCCTACCAACTAATCTAGGTGGAGTCATATACCAGGTTGTAACATAATCTAATGCAGGGACAACCTCGGTTGCGGGAATAGTAAACCATGGATTCCTGTCCTCGTCACAGTCCAGCAGAGATTAATAGTAGAAGAACCTACAATCTAGTAAGCTGAGAAACGTTGTGAACTTTCCTTATGGCAGTCTCCTCAATTGACCCAACGCCCACCATGTCGAAATCAACAATCACGGATCAGAAATACCATATTCGAGCGGGTACGTTCCTTGATGTGCCCGCTGTGACTCGCATTTATGCCTGCGCGTTTTCCACAGAACCATTGATGGACTTCCTCTTTCCCGCAAGAAGGCAAGATCCTGTGTCTTTCTACACCTGGGCTCATCGGAGAATGCAATGCCGATACTGGACACTGGGATATTCGCTTAAAGTTATTGCTGATGAGTACGATAATCCTATTGGCTTCTCTTGGTAGAAGCGTCCAGAAGGGTCGTACTCCTTGCTTCAACGAATTCTATCTCCTTGTGAGTCTTCCAGCCTCAAAAGTCTCACTTTGCTAACGGCATGTAGCTTTCTGAATGGGGCCTCTCATCAATGCTTTCTCGGCCGTGAGAGATTACATATTCCCCGTACATGGCCTGAATGCGGCAAACATCGAGATCTCAAAGAAAGCGTTCTCTGCCGTGGAACTTCATGTACTTAACACCCCTCGCAGACAAGATGCGCAGTACCTGTCCCTCCTCGCCGTTGATCCTGTTCTCCAAGGACAGGGGCTGGGTAAGATGCTATTAGAGAACGACTTGCAGAAGATAGATGAGGAGGACTCGGCAGCTTGGCTGGTAAGCTTGGCCGGTCTAAAAAGGTTCTATGTTAGCTACGGATTCTCTGAGACTATTAAAGTAAAGATGGAGGGACTAGAGGGTTGGGAAGGTGGAATGGTGATGTTGCGAGATTGATCTAGTGCAGCAACAAGCAAGTCAATCATGTATTCTTATGAAAAACACTTAGGAGACTTTTTCTCGCCCTCTCGATCCCCCGTGCATCTTATCAAATTAATAATAGTACTCATATATCAATAAGTGCCTCAGTAGCGCGTTATCCAGGTTCTTATTCGTTTCAGTGTCTGCCTTGATAAAGATTACAGACTTCCAACATCATCAGCACTAATCGGGGATCCAGTATTGCATTTGGAGTCTCCGACGGATAGGTTGGTTATCAGAGTGTGCTCGTTAGAGCCAGTACCCCCAGTCAGATGTGCAGCTGTCATATGTAGCACCCTTGTATTGCATACAGGGAATGTAGAACAACTTAGTTTAACCGATATCCCCGATCATATCATTACAAATCCCGCACATGCTTACCCCGCAAGCTAGATGGTGAAAGCAAAAGGTATATTCCAATATAACCTTGCTAACTAAGTGTTACGTTTTATCAACACTTCTCAGCATGGAAAGTTACGGGAGATGCGATCGGGCCCACAGAGAGAAATGTCGAGACTTCTTCCTCTCCCGCTACAGAAGCCGGGTTGCCACTGTCACCCTCAAGACCCATCCGATACCAGAAAACTCACTTCACGACCTTTTGCCATATCTTTTGGATGACAAGGATTTCTACCAAGCCCGCGTCTACGTTTCAGGTACCCAATTAAATAACGGTCATTTCGATATCATGCCGTTATTATGGGAAGCCTTGGGCACAATGCCCCACGATTTCATGGTCCTATGCGACACATTGGTCAATCAACACAGCCCTTTCTCCAAAAACTACAGGAACCGTCCTGTTCCTCTGCACTTCCAGTATCCTAGCCTTGAAGACCTTGCTCTGTATTTTACTACCTGGGATCTTCCTGGAAGAGATATTGTCTACAGCATGGTTCAGCATAGCTTGTGGACTTATCATAGGGCTCTGCATATGGCAAGCCTAGGTGGGCTGTTTTCTAAACCCTTCATGCATCGGTGTTCTATAGAGTGCTGACCAGCTTTTTGCAGGAGAATTCTGGGGGTTCAGACCTCAAGACGATAACAGGATATACCCTCTTGAATTCGGGCTTATGGTCTTTATAGAAGAACAATGGCGCGAAATGGCTTGGGTATATTTGGACAACGCGCTTTCGGAAGTTCCTGATCTTCGCTTACCAGAACACCAAAATTCCTCATTTATCGATGACAGAAAGACCGATGCAGTAGATTTCCTCGACGAGGAAAAGAAAACAGCTCGTGCTGTCCATGTACTATTCTCGGCTGCTGGGACGGGCAAAACTCAACAGATATTCAGACTCTTACAGCAGCACTGGGGGTTCTACATGCTCGCCCCGAATTTGGAGCCTACGCCTGCCTCACCTGTTGACACTGATATCATCGAACCTCGGCGGTATTCTGCTTCTAGAGACACTTACACATTATATGAAGACCATCCTCTGACAAACCCAAAGTGGAAGTCCGGTTCGGTCCACGTCTTCCGACCAATTGTTGTCGCCCGAACAGCTCTTCTCTACGAATTTCTACGCCAGAATCCAAAGGCGTCGCCGAAAACATGGCTATGGCTACAAATATCTTGTAAGACATTCGACCCATTCGATGCTCTGTATCGACTTTTTCGGTTATCGGATTCAGAATACCTCGGGCTTGACTCAGCGGTCTCAATAAAAGCGGAATTGCCTGGCCACATGGTGCCAAAGTGCTACGCACTTCTAGAGGACAGGTCATCTCCATCCGCAGACATCTCCCTGTATCACTGTTTGGATGAAGCTCAATGCACCTTTAGTGACCCTGAAGCGTTGTCCATGTTCCATGATCTTTATGACAGTCTAACCGTTGATTATATGATGCAGTTTGACTGGCAATTCAGACACGATAAGCGATTTGAAGTACGCGATAGTGCACCAACACCCCTTGAAAACGATGCACCGTTTAGAAGCGTCGTACCATCAAGTATCTACAATGGTATGCCATCGCTGAACCACTCACTAGTGGTTTCAGGGACTTCGCTGGAAGTGGAAAGACTAACAGAAATTCTTGATCAACTCTTTGAAAAGACCTGGGGCGATGATGAGCCTCAGCCAGAGCAATGGACCAAATACCAGATTCACAACGTATTTCCATTAATTGCCTCCAATAACGATTTCTGGACAGTGTATGAGACACATCTTACGGACATCATGGCGGACAGCACAGGCTTCCGCGACCCAACAAGGTCTGACCTTCCACTGCTGAGCCGAAGCGGTCGGCCACTGGCTTTCCGGCTACCAACAGAGAGTGTGAACCTAGCTGCCGTACGTGAATGGTTATGGAGACCACTGAGTGTTCCGTCACTACCAGACATCATAATGTTATTGAATCAAGCTTACTTGTTAATACCGCAACGCTACCAAAAGATCCTGACAGCTCCGGAAACCTTCGGTTTCGCAAGCTTAGAGGCATTACTCGACCATGGTAACTCTGAGACTGTTGCAGTAACGATTATCTCCCACCTTGTTTTGCCGCTTCGCCGTGGTTCTAATTCACAACTGGGACTATTTGGTGATTCTGTGCTTCACCTGCTAGCAATATTCGGCAACCAGCATGCTGATCAAGTGTCTCAAGACATCCAAAATCAGGGACCAAGCACTCCAGAGTCGAAATATTGTTTCACAGTGGTGGCCGGTGCCTTGCATTCTGCGCTCAGAAACCTCGTTATGCGGGATACCATCTCAACTCATAGCACGAGTCACCGCGGTCGATACAGGTGGTCAACCATCTATATTGAAGAGATCCTGCTCCTATCTCAATCAGAGGCTTTCCGAAACTTTTCCTTACGAAACATGCGGCTCGGTATCATCAATGCCAAAGACAGGACATATGATGCAGCAGCCACTGCGCTCAAAAGTCAAATTCGAAAAATGAGGACCTCTGGAAAAACAGAATTATCTCAGGATTTATTTCGCGCTGCAATTCGAGCCGAAATCATGAGTATGCCTTCCATCTTCAGGAAAAAGGGCAATGCCGAGCTGGTCACATATGGATTTGCGTTGGCCCAACGCGAGGGGGATACCGTATGTTATACCCTCGCTGAGCCGATAGCTGTTCATGCAGTAATGGATTTTCTCCGCACGGAAGGCGGTAGCGAGTATCAGGAGTTGATGTTAGAATGGCTAATCAACACTCAAGAGGACTGTGAGGTGCGCGCCATGTTCGGGAAAGCTACAGAATGGTTCATGGCAATGGTAGGTCTCGAGTTGCCACGGCGAAACCTTGATCTAGTCCTGGGCTAACAAAGCATCAGTCTCTCGATTATATGCTTCGACCTCGGCCCTCCAATATTTCCACTATGCCGGACTTGCTAAATGGATCCGCTCGTCGAGAGACTTTGCTGAATCTCTTGTCTGGTTCTTTAGCGCTTGATTCCGAAGCAGACAAATTATTCAACCTGAAATCAAGGGTCGACATGAGCGAATTTGTTTTATCGGATTCATCATCTGTTTTTGAGTACGACTATTCAGGAACTATCTGGAAGTGGATGAATCAGTATCGCGTGGCGGGTCAAACATCTACCCCCACCTTCTTATTCCCTGATATAAACGCTGGTCCAGATCTTGTCTTCATTCTGGAGCGCAATGATTGCCGGAAACGAAATCCAGAACAAACATGTCTCGAAAGTCTAAGCAAGATATTGGTTGCTGTCCAGGTGAATATTTACCTGATTCCCACAACATAATTTAGACGACCTAACAGCCACCAGATAAAAACGGGCGGAGGGGCAAGATTTGAAGGTGCAATGGAAACTTTGATAGAATCAAACTGGCATAGAAATCTGGACGAAAAGGTTCGAGACGCTGAGTGCGCAGAATCTAGTCAGTGGCTCGACACGCCTTTTATTTTGCTTCTGATCTGCACAGGAATCACGGTGAAGCAGGACAAGATCAACAAATGGATAAAGAAGAACTGCAGCAGAGTCCCGAAAGGACGATTTGTTTGTGTGTTGGACGAGACAGTTACTAGCAGTTTATGGGGGGAGGACTTTGTCGCCCTAGCAGACGCAATCAAGAGGCAAGGAACTCAGCAAAAGGAAGCAAGTTTAAGATATAAAGACAAGCATGGGGCCAACGAAGACGGAGCAGATACTTTGCTTGTGGACCGATCCAGGAAACGGATCCGGCCCAGCTAGAGAACGAACTGATGTTGTGTAAGTATGCCCAGAATGAAGACTGAAGGATTTAGGGGAACAGATATCTGAGTTCGTCATATAGCGAGATCTAGTGGGCTTAACGGGACTTTATGGGTTAGTTCAGCAACATAATAGGACAGAATAAGAGTAATTGTCTATACTATATCAATATCCCGTCGTTAATTCTTTCGAAGCTAAAATTCCATGTCAACTTCTTGGTCCCTACAGTATCTGATGATCCTCGTATACCAACATGCTGTAGGACACTTGGCGTGATCGCATACTTCCTCAAGTGATTTCTATCGGCATATGCTTCAATAAGGCTATCTCCGGCAATGCCATCAGGAGCTGTTTTCAAAGCTAATTCCAGACCTTCGATGTGCTGGTGCGGGATGACAAGACCTTGTGCGCAACATCCATAGTTCGCCATCTCATGGACACCTATTGGTAAAGGAGCCACTGTGAGTCTTCCAGCAAGGAAGTACAGCGTGATGAAAGACGCCGTCCAAATGGTTAAATGCGAGACATTCCAGATCAAAAGCTTGAGGGGAATAGTGTGCGATCGCTGAGTGGAGGTGAAAGTGGCTAAGAATAGGTAAAGTACCAACACTATTGCATAAAGGTATAGCGAGTGCATGAGGTAGACGGGTAATTCCTCAGAGTTCCATCCAAGGTATGTCTCGGAGTAGAATAGTCTGAGGTAGAGCCAGTCGTCCGTAACACCGGTTCTTTCGAGCATCTTCAAACCACTTGATAGACGTTTAAGCCAGTACTTGGCAGCAATCACGTCGTCTTCTATCAATACGAAGTAGTCCGAGCCTCGGTCCCGGCAGGTAGCCATCAACGTTGCGTAATCGCGATGGACCCGTCCATTACGAGACATCTCTTGACTACCATGCAAGTGACCTTTTGCAATGTTGTGGTATTTATCCGAAACGTCAGGTAGTGAACCATTCCCATAAAAGATGACCTCATCCGTCAAGCGACTGAGCCACGTCTGGCCAAAAGCCGGACTGCTTGCTGGGTCGTCATCGGCTAGCAGGATTACAATGTGAGTGTCTTGTCGCTCCTCGATGCTCAGCCCCTGAACAAGAGACGCGAGCGCTACTGGCAGATACTGCTCATTCTGTCGCCTCACACTGGGGATGCCGATGCAGAATTGTTTTGCTTTCTTCGATCGTGTAATATCACCACTATCTATTAGAGAAATGTTTGATGGTTCGTCGATGGTTTCGTGGTTGACTAGAGCCAGGAAGTCGTCTACTTCCTTCTCTCTGTCATCGGTGTAACGTGTTTGGTACGCTCGGTGGTAGTCGTAGAAGAAGGAAGAAGGGTCTGAATATGTGTAGAGTCGGCAAAGTTGGAAGAGAACAATCCATACGCTGGCTAATGAGGCATACACTGCCAATAGCCTTCTGTTTGCTGATCTCAGCATATCGTCCTGTTAATAATGCGGTTCAAGAAGAGATGTTTCGAGCATTCTTCTTACCAGGTATTAGTTATCGGGTATCATAGAGGGATATACCTGGTCGGGGACCACTGCCGAGTTCTCGGGTGTGTCTAATTATAATCGACCGAGAGCCCCTCAAAGTTCAGTGTCTAAAATGGTTCGGCCTGGGAATACGAGCTTTACAAATACATCCCTTTGGAGACTAGAGAGCATGATATATACATTATGGGTCAAAATCCCCAGTATTAATTTGCTACTAATTAATGTACTATATATATCAGCCTCAGGGTGGTAGAGCAGCAAGAGAAGAAGTCACAATCGGTGGACTGTATACGTAGTATTACTAATGCTCTATCCACCGTCTTATAAACCCTGTAAATAGGATTGCGTTATTGGTGATCTGATTGGTTAGACCGTAATCGATACCATGAACGTGCTCTCTTGTCCCCAAAAGGAGTCATTGTTACAGTTGGTAATTTATTTCCCACTACTCTTCGCGTTTGCGTCACTGAGTTCGTCGTCTTTTGTGTGCGCTCGGCTGGCACATCATCACGATCGAGATCTTTGAAGTGCCTGAGACCACACTGTGCATAAACATGCCAGATTTATTGCCGCTCGAGTAAATTTCTGCCATTCAATATGCCATTTAACTGATGGTAATTAATGTATGAGATTATCAATGACACATTCATGGGTCTCGATCTGTATCATCCAGATAACTGCCCCGTAGACAGTTGACAGTACACCCAACAGTGGCAATCCCTCAAGAAGTTGTTTCAGACGCAACACCAATTGTCATAAATGGTATATGGAGTAATGAAGGATGACGTGGCATGTAGATGAACAAGCCTGCAGCTCGCCTACTCATTTCACATAGCCACGTCAAATCGTTTCAAATTGAGTGTCTAAATATTCGGGCTCCACTCTTCTTTACGAGCTGCCATTCCCTCTATCTTTGATACCTTAAAAAGAATGTGGCAGTGCAGCGGCCGCCTCTTATAAACAAATAGGAACAAGGAACCCAATACGGAGGCAGCGTTCAAAAGAATTATCCTCTCGCTAAACACATACCCTAGCCCTAGCGGTATCCCTACAAATACATCAGGTACAAAAGCTGAGACAAATTAATACTTAGCTATCAAGATATCGGTGATTATAGGGGCTATATTACTCGATTTATGTTCGTAATAACTGAAGGTTTGAAGTCAAAGTATGATATTTATTGCTGTGACGATGTTGAGAGGGAAAACTGTATTTGAGGGCATCGTCTATGGTGCTCTAATGTGGTAAACTTAATGTGTTTTTTTACTTTGTAACATTGATCTATCCCCAAGGGATATCCAATAAGGTTAACTTCAAGTCGAGTGATAGGGGCTATGTTATCTCTTGAACCCGCTAATTTACATCAAGATTAAGGTAATATAGATGCTATAGAAGTAAGGAAGAAGTGTTCTAAGTATTTCTTATACCTGTCTATCCTTAATTAGTCGATTCTTTTCTATAGAATAGACCCCAGGATAATTCTTTTAAATACTGCCTCCGTAGTGACTTGTTACTACCTCACGAAATGCCTTGACTATTGTAATTGGTCTCCCTTGACAAGACAGCGAAAACTCTAGGTTTTGTGTAGGGCTTTGGAAGGTAATCTCTCATCTGTGAAAAAGCCGATCATCTTACGTTTGACCTTGAGAACCATTACTTGCTGGTTATGATTGTTCTGAGGCTCATCTGCACAAAGTCTCCCGTGTGTTATTGAAGGCGCTGGGATTTGAAGGCTTTGGTCATTGCACGCTCAAGCGAAGCTGAACGGTCCCAATCTGCATCTTCTTGTGTCTTGCGAGGCTGATGCAAAATACAGACTGAAACGACTTCAAATCGGGTGGCTGTTCAAATAGCCGATGATACCATTCACAATCACGAATGAGGGAGCCGGACCTAGCTCACAGACCACTATACTGACGTACTGCTGTAGTTACACGAATAGATCTGGTGAATGCAGCCGTTGCCATAGAATCTTGAGTACCACTCAAACATAATTTAACGGTGAAACGCTCAGACCAATCCACCGGGACGTTAGGCACGTGGCGAACTGCCAGCGAAAGTTTGCCAAGCCGGAAATCTTTAAGGTTATGTTGAAACAGACCTTCATGGTTCCGTGCTAGACCGGTCACAACGGCCTGCTACTATCGGTGCTTGTCGCGTGTTTTTGTTGACTCGCGTTTCAATAGAATGATAAACCTTTGGAGTCGAATCGTGTAACAAATGGGTCAGGTATATGCAGTTTTCATAGCATGCTAGATTGGCTTTCCGCTTACTGTAGTTGTCACTCTCGCAAATTGGTAAATAGGTGTCGTAGTGTCGACACTGTCTGCATCAAAATTAATAAAACATTTCGAAGAACTTCTTAGTGAACACTCGATATGTCACTTTGATAGTATTATCATGAAATTACAGGGTCAACGGCTTTTACCCCGCGTCACCAGACAGGTCACATTCATGGGTGATTTGTCTCAAATTCTGCTGACAAGCAGGTAACTTTATGCAGTGAGATCGTGGTACGGCCAATCAAGCACCCCTATACCTGGTGTTTATTGGCACACCGAGTCTCTGCCAAGAGCCAGCTGGACCACTGAAACGTTCAACTCATAGTTCAGCCTGATTGTTAGCGCCCGGTTTGTATGTGTGTTCATGGTCTGGGTAAGATTTCAGTCCCCCTTCTTTTCAATTCTCGTTTATCGCTTACTTTTGCCTTTCTCACCTGCCTCTCTCCCTGGAGTTTGACATTTTTTGTGGTTCATGACGTCCTCACATCTCAAACTCGCACTGCCCGCAACACAACGTGTCGAGCTCAAATCGATTAACATGCAGTATGCTATCCCGCTGCTGGTCGCCTTCGCATGTCTGATTGCGCCATGTCTTGCAATTAGTCTTGAAAGCAGATCGGAACAGGTTCCACCAAGTGACAGCTTCCTTCGTCGAGCACTACTGTCGAGTGAGTTGTGAGCTGAAACACTGATTGTACTTCTATAACTCATTTCTCAAGTTGCTGTCTTGAACGATTATGTTTATGTTGAGGGTGGAGAGGTGTCTTCTGAAGACGACTTTGGATCAACACCAGGTCAGGGGTGCCCTGAGTATAAGAACGCATATTCTAATAACGAATAGTCGGAGTAACACTGTCTATCTCTTTGAAAGAGTCTTGGACAAACGACACGGTGATTCTTGACGAGATCGATAAAGGCTCTTCGCCATATCTGAAACAGCCAGCACTTTGGGTTGATAACAGCACTTCAATAATTGTCTCGTGGGGTGGCCAAGGATCATACGATAACGTATCGGTGGCTAGAGATCACCATCTGTGGGCTTTCGAAGCGGATGATTCTGGGAAAGGGACCTGGTCTATTCAAGATCCACGAAATACTGAAGACTTTCGGTCTTCTTATCGGACGGTGAGAGGGGCTTCTACAACATGTAACGGCGTCGGATACTACCTTGGAGGCTATGCTGAGAGAAACTCCGACAGAAGAATCACAGAGGGTTCCAGGGTTTTCGATGGGTTATTAATCTATAACATGACGACGCAACAATGGTCAAATGAATCAACAGAAGCCCTCGGATATGCGACTTGGTCTGGAACCGCAACATGCTTACCCTCAATTGGTCCAGCTGGGCTAATTCTCTTTCTCGGTGGTTCCAAAGGCGGCGTGTCTGGTCGATCGAACGAGTCGGACCCTATTTCGTTCACAAACGTGACTATCTACGATCCCAATGCCAAAAGCTGGTACTGGCAGTCGACTACAGGCGGTCCGCCAGAATCCAGAGTTGACTTTTGCTCTGTAGGCGTGCATGGCAAGAACGGCACATTTGAGATGTAGGATATCCATACCCACAAAGCCAAGAAGCGGCCAGCTGACATGTTAGTTTCATATACGGGGGGTGGAATGCCTGGAACACGAACACCAAGTCCTACGGTGATGTGTGGGCCTTGACGCTTCCCGCCTTCAGATGGTTCAGAGCAGATCAAAAGGGCCCGGCACGAGCAATGCATGGGTGTGCTATAGTTGGAAATCGTCAGATGATTAGTATAGGAGGGAATGACAACACTGAAAGTGGCGGCTGGAGAGATAAGGATCCTTGGCAGCAGGGTATCGGCATTCTTGACTTGCCAAGTATGACCTGGTCAGAGAAATACAATGCAAATGGTGCAGAGTATGATTCACCACAGGCTCTGAGAGACTGGTATAGCAATGGGTAAGAGTAATGAGGATATCCTTTTACAGCATGCTGACGATAGACAAGCGCCCAGGTGCAGTGGGATAACGACAACGTCAAGAAGCTGTTTGCGCAGACAGTCCCCCCAGACGAAGGGAACCCAAGCTCGAAGCCTTCAAAATCATCAGCCAAGCCGATAGAAGCTATCGTAGGTGGTGTAGTGGGGGGCATCGTTCTACTTGTAATTATCGCAGTGATAGTTATTTTCAAACGTCGATCTCACAAGGGCTCTGCGGACAAAAACTCTGGAAGTGCCTGTGAGGGCTGGAATAAGGCGGAGCTCCCAGGGGATAGCCAAGGGGCTGTGCTACGACACGAGCTGGATGATAACCGACAACGTTCAGAGCTACCGGTGGCTGGAACGGAAGTGCCTCCTACTACTAAGCAGGGGCAAAGGTATGAACTGGAGGGCTAGTTGTGCCGCGAGACTGCAATTCTGGATAAGAGGTGACTATTCTATTCAAGAGATGTTCTATACGATCAGATTACATTGTCTGTTACACGATCTGTAGATATGTTTGCGACTAGCTTGTGTCCGACATTTAATTCTTCCATGATTGTTCCTGATTAAGGGGCAGCGTGCTTCTAGAGAAACTAAATGAGACGATGAGGAATTTGGAGATTTGAGAAGGGTGATCATTGTCATGGGACTCTTTCAAGGCTATGACTAACAAGAGGAGCCATGGTAAGGGATATTATTTTAGTACTTCAAATCACAATCGACTGTAACGGTTAGAATGGAATTATCCAACTGCAATCTCGAGTTCACTTTTGTCCAAGATAGCCGGATACCCCAGTTGTAAACTTGCTTCTTTCCTGTATAGCGTGTATCAACTACCCCACCCCGTACATTGCGACGTCT
Organism: Fusarium graminum; assembly: GCA_013266165.1. NCBI lineage: Eukaryota > Fungi > Ascomycota > Sordariomycetes > Hypocreales > Nectriaceae > Fusarium > Fusarium graminum. The sequence continues at coordinate 47,515 of JAAGWP010000059.1, read as the reverse complement.
CCTTTTGTCTCCAGCAACCGTCGATGCTTCATCCCCTCGGTCTATCTACCGATCAGATGCTGAAGTTTTCGGATTGACTTCACGCAAGGCAGCATCACCCACCATCATACCGCAGTCTTTGAGCATGATCTAGTTCCATCTCAAGCTTATGGCGTCGGAGCCAACAAGGCTACCTTTGCGCAAGCCGCAGAGCACGTCCCAAATGCAGTGTTGCATGCAATGATCGATGCTGGAGCAGAAGCTCCAAGGGTAGCTCCCCACGTACATCCAGCTGCAGAGTAACAAGCCATGACGACGGCGCAGCAACCAGCTTGGCATGTTCCATACGCGATAGGGCCAGCCGCTGTGGTCGAGAATAGGCAGACAAGGGTGGTAAAAGTCAGCGTGAGCTTCATCTTGTCGATGGTGTAGTTGATTCTTTAATGTTTAGGGGTGAACTCTTCCAGTCAAAGGCAATAAGTCGGTATTTTCCTTTTTGTGTTTGTGTTTGTGTTTGTGTGATCTCGTCTGGATGATGGTCAGGAGAAAATGACGAGCAATATAAGGTATCGAAGCATCGTGGTCGGCCTCCCGCATCGAAACAGCGATGACGCAAACGAGTCGACACACTGTATCGAGGTACAACCTGCAAAGCGTTAGAATTGTTATGTCAATGAGTAATTGTTATTAAAATGTGGCTACATGTCCTTGGGGTGCCTGTGCTTCTTCAGGCATCAGAGCCATATGGATACTAACACCAAATCTTGACAGCTTCTAAAACGGCAAACTCTTGGACAAACACGCATCTACGAGTCTCTAGAGTCATATTGTGCCACCTTCGGGTTAGTGCCATTGCTGGTGTATACGACATCAACTCTAGCCTTAGAAAGTCAATGTCTCAGCGCCCAGTAGTGATGATGGCATGAGAGATCGTTTATCTCATCACACGCTGTGCCGTACGGAGTATATGGCCTGATATGGCATGTTACACCAATGACCAGCTTTGGTTATATAAGCGACGGGGCCCTGCATCGCATATAATTCCATTTTCGTACAGAGTTACAATCAGATAAATCGAGTTATTTGGCTGATGCACATGAAAAGAGGGGACACCTTGATCCAAATTCCTAAATTTATACTCACACACAGTAAATCTTTTCAACGCGACGCCTTTCTGGACAGACGCACCATGAGTCCTAACGTTGAGGCCTCGCAAGGGCTACTGCGAGATGCCATACAGAACATCATGGATCATCCTAAGAACGTTGCACTCACGGTCGTTACTGGGTTACTTGGGTCACTGGTTCTATACGTGATTGATTCCGTACGAGTATGGTATCGCCTGTCACACGTCCCGGGTCCGTTTTTGGCGGGGTTTTCCACATTCTGAATGATGACGGAATCGTTCAAAGGAGACCAGCCTTGTGCTTTTCAGAGGGCAAACGAAAAATATCGTAAGATATACTGTGACTGAAAACCTGCGGGGTAATCATCTGACTATCAAATACAGGTTCACTCGCACGTATCGGACCCAACGAGTTGGCTACAGACAATCCCCAGCTTCTTCGACGTATGATGGCGGCTTGTTCATCCTACACGAGAGGACCTTGTAAGTAGTGATCATTTCCCATCAATTCGAGGAGCAACTAAAGAGGTATTTGAGGGTATAATTCACTGCGGTTTGAGCCTGGAAAAGACAACCTGTTCTCAACACGCGACGAAGATGCCCATAAGAAGTTGCGCAACAAAATAGCTGTAGGAGTGAGTTCCCCCACTATTCTGAGTTCGGGTAGAGAGACTGATACAATGATCTAGTATTCTGGCAAAGAGAACCTGCAAGCCTCATTACACTATTGGAAACTACGTGACTATCAGTAGAGGAGGACTACCGCCTAGTAGGCTTTGCTGAAAAGGCACAGTTCTTCACTCTGGATGTCATCAGCGACCTCGCCTTTGGTGAAGCATCTGGATATTTAGAGAAAGATGAAGATGTGTTTGACTTTAATGCAATCACACGCTCTTACTTCCCCATTACCATGACCATGTCGAGCCTTCCCATTGTCGTTGATATATTGCACTCTCGACTCTTTAGCGGTCTTCTCCCAAAAGAGACTGACAAGCTTGGTTTTGGGGCCTTCATCGGGTAGGTGATCTTCTCGGTATGATGTCCAATAGCTTACAACCCAAGTGTCACAAATAAGAAAGTGGCGGAGCGTTTCGCGCCAAATGCTGAGCCACGAGCTGATATGATGGGATCTTTCATCAAGAACGGACTCAGCCAAGAACAAGCATCCCGAGAGTCTCTTCTCAACGTCGTTGCTGGAAATGACACAACAGCAACAACGATTCGCATGATCATGCTGTGTCTTCTCAGCAACCCAGTAGCATATAGGAAGTTATAGGAGGAGATAGACACTGCCCACAAGAACAGAACCATATCGTCACCCATTACCGACGCTGAAGCGCGAAAGCTCCCTTAACTCCAAGCCATCGTCCAGGAAGGACTACGGATGAAGGTCCCCGCCGCTGGCCCACTCTTCAAGCAGGTTCCCGATGGAGGTGACTACATCGATGGAAAGTTCATCCCTGGTGCAACTCAGATTGGTATCTCTCCGTTCAGCGTTTACCACTCGAAGGAGGTGTTTGGCCAAGACGCGAGCGTTTTTCGGCCTGAGCGTTGGCTGAATGCAGGTCCTGGACTACTAGAGATTATGTCTGATACGGCTGGTCTTGTGTTTTCCAGCGGCAAATGGCAGTGCATTGGCAAACCTGTTGCTATGATGGAGCTCAACAAGGCCTTTGTCGAGGTGAGTAGCTCCCGATGGAGGCGTATCTCCTAGGCTAACCTGTAGATTAAGCTGTTCCGACGATTTGACTTTAGCATCGTCCGGCCTGAAAAGTCTTTGAACATCACCAATGCGGTAAGTTGCGTCATTTGAGAGGCGATTATGACTAATGCGTACCCAGGGGGTTTGGCCCATGGAGGACTTCTCCGTGCGAGTTACTCAACGTGGGTTTTAGGGTGATAATGGAAGGAATTCTCATGAAAGGTGGCTATGAATTATTTTGTGAAGCTGAATGACACCCGCCGAAGAAATGCCAACCACTTTGGGTAAAGAATGAGAGTAAATAGCCAGGCTTCGTTGAGAGTCGTTAGGTCGGGGCAGGAGAGATTTTCGGTATTCTAACCTTTGTCACTGCCTCGTCTTTTATGGGGGCATTGAGATAGGATTCCTCTTTATTGTAAGAGTACATCATCCAAGGCTTGTTGGGGGGATGCTGACGATACCATAGACTAAACAGAAGCTAAACGCAACTTTCAGTCCGTTTTTAGGTGGGGTGTTTTCCGATCTCACTGACTGGTGTTACATTTCAGCCTGATAATCCCTTCGTGGAAGGAGCTTGCGTGCCTCGCGTTGATTTGGGGTCTATTACGGAGGGATTGTGTCTTTCATCCTCCGCACAATCTTTACTGTCTACGTTAGTGTACAGGGCTGGGAATAGCCCAATGATGACTGCCGCTTTTCCTTTGCCACCAGTATCCTCAGCTCTCCTACCATGGGCTCATTCGACTTTCTATGGCCAACAGAGTGGCACAGTAAGGGTTAACAGAGTGACAGGGATTCAGGCTGAGAGTTTAAAATGTCTTTAATCAAAATAAAGGGGGCTGTGATCTAGAACAGAACTTCTGTACACAAAGTATAGGACGAAGAGAGGTCATTGGACAATGGCCCAGCCTCATTCACAAAAGGATCAAATTATGATCTCATCAAATGCGGATATGAAACTGGGCTTCCGTCAACTTGCTGGGTTAAATGCAAGTCTGCTATGATGTCCCCCGGCCCATTGACCATCCTTTCTCAAAGATACAGGAATGCCCTCTGACCTAGATCATGGTTTAGCCATGTAGCCAGCCTTGATGGTTAGCCTCGGCCCCCATCTCGTCTCATCTGAGAAGGACAACCCGGCGACATCTCCAACGCTTCTCAACGGCTATGCAACCGAAAGAGGTAGATGAGAGCCCATGCATCAATCCTTTTTGTTGCAACTGGAAATAGATCTGAATAGCTTCCGTGAACGTGGCGGCTGATCTGCAGGTCTAGAGCAGGGCAGTGCAGTACAGCAGATTGAAACATGGTGTAGACCAATCCCGTGGTGTTTAAAATTGACATATGACGGCATGTGTGACCCCGCAGTCAGGGGCCAGATCCTACTTCGCTGTCTTGCATAAAGATTCGCTCATCTTACAGGGCTGCATCGACAATCGGGCCAACTTGATCCTTCGTCGGATCTCTAATCAAAGGGCGTGACCGTATGAACCAACCAAAGTCTTGAGTGACGCTGACAATTTAGAGTTGGGACGAATGATGACTGTTCACACCCTGCATCTTTTAGTCGCAGGGCTGACTCCACGACGCAGCTACTCAGCTATATTGTTAGTACTATACCAGATGAATTGATCTATATTACAATAAACAGTAGAATATCCGTAACCCCGATAGAAAAAGGCGGGCGGTCCCGAGTCTTGACTTTCGGAGCCGTTACACCACAACCCTTCTTGTTTCAAATAAAACCCGGTGAATCCTTCTGTGGATCATGGATGCATCTCACCAGGGCTTTGGTTGGCTGATACTTAGCCCCTGTAGCTCTTCAATCAAGCTTAAAAGCATCGCACGTGCGAAATTCATGTCATTGGTCTGGGGGCACAATCCTTCCAGATGCAAGCTGAGCTGTGATGAGCACTAGGCTGTGGCGCTGGACTGACGCATCAAGTCAGTACTCAGTAATAGAGCGTCTGAGTCTCGTTTCTGGCTAGATAATTGGCTCATTTTCGTGATTCCTTCTTGCCTTGTTGATCCTTCAAAGACCACTTGTTGCTTCCGTGGCTGTGTTACTTGCTGGTGGCATACGACTATCACGAGTTTCATGAGATTGGAAAAGATATTCGAAGTAGACATTTGCTGTATTTAAGAGGCTATGTTCCCCTTCGTCGATTCTTCTCATCAACTCATCATCACTCACATCTTCTACTGCCTTCTCAGCTACAGCTTCTTCTTACACAACTTCCTCTTCCACTACTACACAAAACTTTCTTCGTCAACAATCATGCACGCCATCACTCTCGCAACAGTCTTGGCCGCGGCCTTGAGCGTCGAAGCCGGTCCTCTGAAGCTCGCCAAGCGTGTTCTCATGGGCAATCTTCCCGATAGCGCCCATGAGATCGAGCACAAGTTCCAGCCTGTCACTGACTTTGACACTGACGGCTGCTACTACACCTCTGCCATCGACAAGGACGGTAACACAAACCGCGGCCTTGGTCAGGGAGATGCCTTAGCCAAGGGTCTTGCCGCTGATTGCCGCGATAACAACCGTCTTGAGAACAACAATGTTTACAGCCGAAAACGCTGCAATAACGGTTGGTGTGCTATCATGTACGAGTACTACTTTGAGAAGGACCAGATTGTGTAAGTTCACTCATTATCTTATCCCTTGACCCAATCTGACAAACATCATAGCTGGGGCTCCATTGGCGTTGGTATTGGCAATGGCCACACTCACGATTGGGAAAACATCGTCGTCTTTGTCCAAGGCGAGGACGTCAAGAGAGTGGCTCCCTCTTGCCATGGCGACTATGAGAACGCTACCAACGAGCCTCGTCTCGACGGTCAGCGTGCCAAGGTCGTCTACCACAAGGATGGTGGCGAGACTCACTGCTGGCGTATGGCCAACGAGGCCGACGACGACATTGAGAATTACACTGGCCAGTGGTTTATTGGAAACCTTATTGGCTGGGACAACTGGCCTGTTGTCAACGGCCGTTCCCTCCGAGATACTCTTTACGATGCTTGGAACGGCGGTGTTGGACCCAAGTTCTGGGACGATAGGTTCACCGACAACCTGCGTAAGGCTGCTGGTGATGGTGTTCCAGGCTTTGATCCTGCTGTCGATGAGTAGATGGACACGTTTACGGTGATGTTTTAGGTCGAGGGTTTGTTTTCCTGTACTTTCTGTTGGATATACGCGCATTCTGTGTTGGTCTGATACTCTAACATGCTCCGTTTATCTGATGCCGCTTGTCCCTAGTATGAAATCGTTGCGTGAGGTGAACAAGTCGTAGAACTGTATATACACATAAAGTTTGACGCTTTTAGTACAATCACGGTTTTGGTTTATAGCTGCTGTCTATAGGTATACTGTTCGCTTTGGACCGATTGTATCAAGTTTCCAGACTGTAATCACGAAGTTTATGCTTTTGAATGTAGCGCTGTGATAGTTATAACAGGATATGTTGCGTTGGTGAGTGGTTTTGACCAATCAAATACGACAACAAACTATCATGTCCTCTCTTGTTCAAACATCATACATACAGTACACTTCACAGTATTGGGAGTAAGGTTTCAGCCTTAAAAATTATATATTTACAAGAATCTAGCTATAGAAGTAGCTGGCTGAAGAAAAAGTTCTTTCATACCAGTATCGTGATCGTTTTCCATGGAGAAACCAAGGCAGATGATAGACTGTTTAACACCACGACCTGCGTGCAGTATGCCCAGTCATCGCAGTGGCCTCACATCATCTCAGACTAATAATCGTTTCCATCCTTTAGACGCGGCGAGAGATATCGCGAGCATGGCGACGGGTGTAGGTAGAGTCGCAGCCAGCGCCGTTGTTGCCCTGAGAGTAGTCGGGCTGGGTCTGGGGCTGCTCCTGGGGTTGAGTCTGTGGCTGATCTTGAGCCTGGCTGTTGGTGGTCTCAGTAGCAGGGGCATCGGTAGTCTCAGTAGCGGGAGCAGAGCCAGCGGAAGCACCACCCTCAACAGTCTTTTCAACATCACCAGAGGCACCGTCAGCGCTACCGCGGATGGTACCACCGGGGATGACATCGGGGCCAGGGGTGACATCGTAAGCAGTGGAAGAACCCCAGAGAGAGAAGTTGACGGCAGGATCGTCCTGCTTGTAGACACCGGGGATCTTGACAGAGGTACCAGGGATGCTGGAGGCGCTGTTGCCAGAGACCTCGATTTGAGCGCAGGCGTAGTAAAACTCAGCTTCACCAGCGTGAGCGCCGTGAAGAGCAATGTGCTCACCGCGGATGAGGTACTGGCCGTCGGGCAGAGTAGAGGGGATCTTGAAGTGGACAGAGTCCTCGTCCCAACTGCACCAAGCAGTAGATCGGAGAGACTCGGCGTTACCAGCCTTGCAGATCAGAGCCTGGTGAATCTTGTACCAGTCCAGGTCAGCGGGCGAGGCAGTCTTGGCATCGTCGACAGCAGCGGCGTAGACCTGGATGGGACCAGGGTGCTGCATTCCAGTGCCACCGAAAGCCTGCTTCATGCCAATCTCGTCACCGGCCTTGACCTTGAAGACGTTGGCGGAGGCGACGGAGTTCTTGTTGCAGGTGAAGTCCTTGTCGTTGGGCGAGATGGAACCGTCGGGGATGCCCTTGAACTTGGTGGGCATGTAGCCGTTGTCGTGCTTGCGGATGTACTCGTTATCAGTGCCCTCCTGGGTACCGGCAAGAGTCAGCTTGTCGAAGGTGTAGTGGGCACAGACGGAGGAGGCCAGCCCCAGGATAGCGGAAACGTAAGTGGTCTTCATTTTGGATGGTTGGAAAAGTAAAAGGGTGCTGATCACAGATAGCGAGTGTAAAGTTTGGTATGAAAGAATGAATGAATGAGACTAGCTCTTAACGAAAGAAAGTGGCTGATAGTGAATGGATGATTTGGAAACTTGGAGAGATCGTGAAGTGGTTTATATAAAACTTGACATTTTTCTACATGTAGGCATTCGTCGAGGTGTTTCCATCAGGGGTCATGTTCCCCCATTGTTCTCGATATTTTTAGCTGAACAGGCGAGAACGAGAGCTCGTCCCGTTCCTGAGAATGCGACCCTGACGGTCCAGTTTGGTCCAGTTTGGTCCTGTCTTGGCGGTAGGAACAATTATCATTTGGGGAAGTTTATGTTTCCACATTTTCATCTGTTTTGAAGTTTTGAAGGTGCGGGCCTTTTAATTTCCTTGGAAACATTTGGTTTCTTTGTGGATCTCGGCGATTGGTGGATCCTTTCTTTCGGTTTCATCTTGTTTCAACTTTGACCAACTCGGGGAGTGGCCAATCAAAGTATTTGCGGCTCGGAGCTGAGAAATGTTTCCACGGTCGGATTAGGATATTAGTTGGGGGATTTAGGCGTGCTTGCTAATACCGAACATGTAATAATATTGTGCCAAGAGAAACGAAATACCTAATATCCCATTCCGTACTACGAATTACAGACTCACAGGATATAATCAACAAACCTCAAGATAAGCTTAGACCAGGAACAAGACCTCTAGTCAAACTCTAAGAGCTTATTGTCTGACAGTTCGCCCAACTCTATCCTGCACAATGAGGCACCAAAGGATCATGCTTCATTGTGCACGATGCAACTCCCTTTGCACTATGTCTCAGCCCGTCTTCCAAAGCGGTTAGCGCCTTATCCCCTTCGCAAACAACCACCCAACAGAGTTTAAGCCCTGTTTGACAGCTGCCAGGGCCCTGGTCCCCTGATGTTTTAAGACCAGGCCTGTCTTAAAAGAGGCGCTTGCTTGGTCAACGCGTCACAGGGGTTCGTATTCTTGACAACCCAGGTGGCCTCGTAAAGCTAGACCTGGTGAGCAGTGCCTCAGAATCAGTTGAGGTCGGGATAACGGCCACTTGGCTGCAGGTCAGAGGGGAGAAAATTGATCCGCCATTGCACCGATCATTCAATCATGAGCTGAGAGGGTCAGCGGCTGCAAGGTTCCATGTTAATCAAGTCACTGATCACCAACTACACAGTGTCGGTGATCATAGTCTTGCTCTTTTATCACTTTCTCGGAGCGACAAGGTAGACATCGGTTTGTACTACATGTAAATCTTCTCGCGTCCATACTCTGCAGGGTAGGTGATCGTAAACTTGAACGATGCGGACGAGAAGAAACATTATGTGAAAACAGAGCTCAGAACATGGACATCGTGAGACCTGTTTGAGGAAGGGCATTATACTCTCCCGCATACATATATATATATATATACCCATTTTCCTCTATAAGATGGTACAGGTATCTATTGATTGCCACGTGTGCCTCGTTTGACTCCATACTTGACTGAACAACATGTCAGTTTCAACAAATGCTGTTGACTTTCGTCCCCATGACTGGAGTGAACCTAGAATACAAAACGGTAATCTCAAAATGATCAGTAAGCATAACGTTGGCTAATGCCGTCTTCATCATCATGCATACGAATAGAGACAACGAAGATAAGCCCTTATGAACACAAAATAAGCACTGCACGAGACTGGCATAAGTAATGCTTATGCTATCGTGAAGGGAAGCAACTGGTATGCATCTAAGCGTACGGTCCTTGCCTTCCCGCTAGCTTTTATCTTCAATACCACTTTCAGTATCCTCCTTCCTGATCCATCGAGCAAAACGGAAATGCCACGGAGGGAGCTGTTGGCACAATGCAGCAGGTTGCATTCCAGTAGAACGCGGGGTATTCAACTTGTGACCGCATTACTGTATGCATGCCGTGATGATCTCTGCATCACCGGCTGGGTAAATCCGTAAGGAGTAAGAATGTTGAGAGATCAAGGCGTTGTTCCGGAAAGACTGTGGTGTTGTTCACCATGTTGTAATCACTGACTAAGCCCTAGGGTAAGATTGGACGCGTTGATACAATCTATTTTAACTTTTCTACTCAACGGAGAGGTCTTGATAGAGTAATTGTAAAGTCTTACTAGATGTGGTGTAAGATTACTTATCAGCTTTCACTGGGTACAAGAACTGCTTCAATACCTCTTGTTCATCTTGAATTTTTACCAAATTGACGTCTCTCAACAATATTGGAGTCCGTAACAGTGAGGCAACTAAATTGACAGCAACAAATATTCACGGCCAAGAACAATCAATGCTTTCATTGCCGCTTACCGTTTACCCGTTTCGAGGTAGTACCACGCTTGGACATATCCTCGGCTGTGGTTGGTGGAGAATCTCGGAGGAATATTACGCCAAGATTAGTCCTCGTGTGGCAAAAGTCTAGAATATCTTGGACCTGACACATAAAACACGGTCCACGTGGTCATGGCGCTACTTACTGGATGAAAGAAAACCCCTTCCACCTGTTAGGGGGGAATACGGTGTGAGCTGTTTGACTTATTCCGTCACTTTCACGGCTGTTCATCCCCATACTCCATGTCGGTAGGTATTAGCTCAGACACGCTGTACCCCCTATTCAGCCGAAAAGAGACCCATTTCTGAAGGTCTGTGTGTTATCTGGCGAGCAATATACCTAAAACAAACATTCTGTACGTCCACGTCATGAGAGTAATGCCGAGACTCGTGCCATCTCAATACGGGGAGGGATGAACTCAAAGGTTTGCGTGCGCTGTAGTGGCATGCGCGAGTAATACAACCGATAAGCAGCAAATTGCTCAACAAACTATGTAACCACGTCTCCGGGTCTACTTCTCAAAAGTACCCAAGGTGGGGGAGGGGAGATTATCCAGGGACGGAGTAGAACAGTCGATTTACCCCTGCTCGCTTCGCTTGCCGGCATGAGGCCAATTCATCTCGAAACAGCCCTACTCCGTGGAATCAGCCGGAACGCCACTCCGATACCCTCAGAGGGAAAGCTCCATCGGACAAATGATTTCCGACATTGGGTCTCCTCTAAGAAACATCGATCGATCACTATCGATCTGACATATTTAAGAATCATCGTGTCCCGCCTTCTTGGCACTTGGCATTCACTCTCTCAATTCACAATCACATCTTCATTCTTTTACCCATTTCACCGTTGCAGGTCAATTCACTCTTTCTTCTTCAAACAACCAAAACAACCGCTATCATGAAGCTGTCTTCCTTCCTTTTCACCGCCTCGCTGGTCGCGGCCATTCCCACCAGCATCGAGCCTCGCCAGGCCTCCGACAGCATCAACAAGTTGATCAAGAACAAGGGCAAGCTCTACTACGGAACCATCACCGACCCCAACCTTCTTGCCAGCAGCCAGGACACCTCCGTCATCAAGGCCAACTTTGGCGCCGTCACCCCCGAGAACTCCATGAAGTGGGATGCCACTGAGCCTACCCAGGGCAAGTTCAACTTCGCCGGTGGTGACCAGGTCGTCAACTTCGCTGCCCAAAACGGCCTCAAGGTCCGCGGTCACGCTCTTGTCTGGCACTCTCAGCTTCCCCAGTGGGTCAAGAACATCCGTGACAAGGCCACCCTCACCAAGGTCATTGAGAACCACATTGCCAATGTTGTGGGCCACTACAAGGGCAAGATCTACGCTTGGGTATGTACATTCTCACGTCGACTTGCAACCGTAACTAACAACAATAGGATGTCCTGAACGAGATCTTCGAGTGGGACGGTTCTCTCCGAACCGACTCCGTCTTCCAGAACGTCCTCGGCGAGGAGTTCGTCGGCATTGCTTTCCGCGCTGCCCGCAAGGCTGACCCCAACGCCAAGCTGTACATCAACGACTACAGCCTCGACTCTGCCACCGCCTCCAAGGTCACCAAGGGCATGGTCGCCAACGTCAAGAAGTGGATCGCCCAGGGCATCCCCATTGACGGTATCGGTTCCCAGACTCACCTTGAGCCCGGCCAGGCTGGCCAGATCCAGGGTGCTCTCCAGGCTCTTGCCAGCACCGGTGTCAAGGAGGTCGCCATCACCGAGCTCGACATCCGCACTGCCCCTGCCGCCGACTACGCCACCGTCACCAAGGCTTGCCTCAACGTCCCCAAGTGTGTTGGTATCTCCGTCTGGGGTGTCAGCGACAAGAACTCTTGGCGCAAGGAGCACGACAGCCTTCTGTTCAACGCCAACTACCAGCCCAAGGCTGCTTACACTTCCGTTGTCAACGCTCTCCGCTAAATGCAGACTGCTTAGGTTGTTTTGAAAGAGGCTCAAGACAGGTCTTGAGAGATTTGGGGAAACACATGAAGGTGTGATTGTGTTTATTCGTCACTGCACATACTTTTTCTTGTCACATATTAGTTTTGCATTTGTATAAATATCTACGAGTGGTGGTCTTTGTACCTGTCTTTTGAAGAAGGCGGTCAGAGCAAAATAAATAATTTCTACTCGACTTTGTATCCTGGTTTACTGGTCTTGTGCATGTATTTGAATCGTAAAACTATGTATATTGAACAGCTCTTGGGCAACTCTATCGGCCAAAGCTTCATTGTTCTTTGTAGTTGTGACAGTGATACATGCTCTTAGGCCTCATCGTTCTCAGCTCCAGATTCGCGATATTACTCGGATACCTGTGTCTGATAACATTCAACCATAGTTTCAGCTCTCAAACAAAGCCAACCTGTCAGCAATGGGCATCGGATGTCAATCAAGGACCGAAGTAACGATACGCTGACTTGGCGTTTGACCTACCCACCACAAGTCGTGAAGTATGCCCAAATCCTCGAGCCAATCAATACAAGTTGAATATATATCTTGGCACACGTAGGATTCACGAAAGTACCCTTCATTCATCAAGATACCTTCCACAATAGTCTTAGACTTATGCAGCCTAGATATTTAAGCTTGATTTAAGGTAATGGCTAGTTTATACCCCGCCTGCCAATGACATCTTGGCGCTCCTTGATGGTATGAGACCAGATACAATAGCCAATGACTATCGTGCGGCGTGATTCCCCCATGATGACCCCACGGTACAAATCCTAGTTGTGGGCGGCGAACGTTTAATCGGAACATCACGGACGAGAAGCATACTGTCTCTGCCCGTCTGGGGTAGCCTGCGGCATTTAAAGTGTAAGAAGCGCAGTAGCGAGGGTAAGCGGTCAGTGTATGCCATCATCTTGCGAACATTGAAAGAAGCTCCGAAGGTATGCCGCAGCTCTATAAAGTCAGGTGCTGCCGCAGATCTCAGCTGCGAGTTAACTCCTAGTCTAGTTCTATGTCAGTCAACGACCTACAATCATGACATCCCGACGGTCACTAGACAAACAGCGCCAAGATGTGTACCCATCAACACCATTTGACGAGGTCGACGAAGTCCTCAAGACTCCACCGATAGCCCGTGATTACTCAGGTGCCCATGAAAAGATCGACCTGCTCCTCACGCGCTTTTTTCTGGGGATCACAGAGGCTCCATATTATCCTGGTGCTTTGTACATCCTCGCACGGTTTTACACTCGAAAGGAGCTGGCCACGCGTATCTCGATTCTCTACACTGGCAACATCCTTGCCACCGCGTTTGCTGGCTTGATTGCATTGGGAATATTCGAGATGGACGGGATGGTACGAACTTCAAGCCCATCGCCTGCATGACTGCTAACGATAAAAGGCAAACATGGCTGGATGGCAGTGGCTGTTCATTATCCAGGGCGCCGTGACTCTTGTAATCGCCATAGGTGGCTTCTTCATCCTTCCCGACGAGCCTCTCACAACACACTGGCTAACGACCGAGGAATAACAATTGGCGCACGAGCGTACCCAGCGAGATACAGTTGGCAATGCAGGAGAATCAACAAGCTGGTCCGGTGTCCTCGAAGCTGCTAAAGATCCTAGGGTCTGGCTATTTATTGTCATGCAGCATTGCCATCTTGGAGCCAATGATTTCAAGAACTTCTTTCCTACTGCTGTCAAGACACTAGGTTTCAACGAGGCCATCACACTTGTTTCGACTTGTCTTCCGTATCTTATCGCTTGAGTTATTTCTATTGCTTGGTCGTGATCATCAGGCCGATTCAATGAGAGGACATGGTAAGTTGTTTCGTTCTTGCGGTTCTACGGTACTGACTTCTCAAGCATATTACTATGCCAAAGCAGTTGCTGCATTTGGCTTCGTTCTTGGCTGTGCTACACTCAACACGGGTGCTCGATACTGTGAGTCGTCTCTAGTAGTCTACCATGATAGTACTAACAATGCAACAGTCGCCATGTGTCTCATTTCTACCGGCACCTACGCAGTAAACAACATCATCCTGGGTTGGGTATCGGCCACCTGTTCCCAAAACAAAGAAAAGAAGGCATGCTCACTGGCTATGGTCAATTGTATTGCTGTCGCATCATTTATATGGACTCCCTACATGTGGCCATCTTCAGACGATCCACGATACACCATGTCTTCCAGCGCTGCCTTGAGTGTGGCGACCGCTATCGGTGCCTGGGGCATGCGCTTCTGGCTCGTGAGTGAGAACAAGAAGATTAGGCAGTCTGAGAACGAGAGTGCGCTGTTTTACGCCTACTGTGTAGACTCCGATCAAGATTTGCGGCCATCAGCTACTTCCAAACTCTTTCAAAAGCTCACTACCAAGGTCAATTGTGGTTCAAAAGGTAGATTGAGACCCTGACGACAATCTTGCGAAAATCTTGATTTGATAGAAGCATTCTTCCGTCTACCTGTTCTCAGCTCCTTTAAGCTCGCCTGTCCGATGCCATTCTTCTAGTGTACTCCATAGTATCAAGTGGAGAATAATCTGGGTTTCGTCTAAAACAAAAATCGAGGGAATCGCGGCTCGATTTGGCCATACTGTAGCTTCTCCTCCGTGATCACCATGTCTGTTGTGCCAGCTTCGCGAAGGCCTCTATATTTGATATGAGGCTCTACCACAATACAGACCTCTGTAAGGCCTGGAACAGAACTGAGGACCTGTTGGAGTACTTCTTTGTACCATGCGGCCCTCGCCATGGAGCAGGCTAGTGCCGTTGACCAACCGATAGCTTCAGCCTCGTGAGAGAAGTATCGGCGGATTGTCTCGGGCGAAAGATCGAAGGCGAAACGGATTAAACGCGGCATCGATTTGAGCATGGAAACAAGCTTGGAATTTGCCAAGTACTAATTTGAATGTTAGTCGTAGTCAGAAGTGCCCACACACTGATACTACTTACATTATTCTGGCTTGTCCTGCGGTCAAATAACGCTATGTCGATGGTCTTTCCAAGCACTAGCCATTCTAGTTGTGGGAAAGATCGGATTCTCGAGATTTGAGAGGGCTGTGCCGTACCGAAATAAAAACGGTCGCTACTGTGAAGCGCCGATTCAATGTGTAGCCGTCTCAGGTTTGGCAACTGGTCTGCCCAAGTCTCGAGGCTGTGTGGATCGTCAGGTACAGGCGTTGTAAGGATTTGCAAGGCGCCTCGAGGACATTTCTGTATGATGGTTTCGGTCTCCTTCATAGTGGCATAAGTGGTCTTCAGTCTTGGAAACCGAGGCCAAAGAGTTGTCTCGTTCTCAAGAACCTTCAAGAGTTCTTCTGAGTAAGATCCATCTCCAAAATAGAAGGACACTTCTTCCAAACCTATCAATTTGTGCAAGACGTTCCCAATGAGATTGGGCTCCAGATTTCCAGCTAAACTTCCTAAGAACTGCCTGTGGAGATAGAATCGTACGCACCTGCCAAAGAGTTAGAATGTGGTAGTTGTGGTTGAGTATAGATAGATCGACCTACCTGACGTATGACCAGACAGGCCCTGTAGAAGAGGCATGTATAACGTGGAAAGACTGCAGGCGAAGCAAAACATGCTCCAGTTTTCCAGCGAAAATAATCGTGCGCATGAATGACTCAAGAAATAGATTCCGGAGTCTCTTTGACGCTCGATTGAGACTGCGCAGCGACTTTTCAGGAAGATATGAGCCAATGATGAGCAGAACCTCTGTCGGGAACTTTCCGAGGTTTGCCTTGGGGCAGCGTTTCCACACGCCTGATGGGGCGAATACAGGCATCTTCAACGTATGCTTCCTTGATACCGAGGGTAAAGGTGTGAGGGCTGGATTCCAAGTTGAAGTGGGATAGGATAACAGAGGTTAAAGTAAGGCCAAAGAGAAGGAGAACATTATAGAGAAGCAGGATATTGGCTGAGTCCATGAGATCGCGAGAAAAGTTTCGATCACTGTGTTTATCTGGAGTTAATAAGGTAAGTTTGTTCAGCGAGCGGGCATACTGGAGTTGACTTTGGGCGAGCCATCCAGGCTACTCTCCGGGGCTTCAACCCCTCAAATCGTATCGAAGTTAATTTTTGGGTCTTCCACCGAACCAGAAGTTCATTTCAAGTAGACACTGGAGATGTACGTACATGATTGAGATTTGAAAGTACTCGAGAATGGGCTTTCTAAGATTGGGGTCCCAGGCGAATTCAGAAAAGTAGAGTTTTCCCTATCGTATTTTTATAGAAAATCTTGCAAATAGAAACCTTTCTCTCCTTTGAGCCCTTTTTATTTCCTTCTTAGATTGGTGCACTTGGTGCGTTTGGCAAGGATATCGTTGAAGGATGTGGGAGGTGTTATTTACAACTACGAATACGTCTGAAGGGTCGAATATTGCGGAGAACCGTAGACTCACGCGAATTATAGAATACTACTTGGCCGCTCCATGAGGTGTTGAGAAGATTAGACCGCCATAGTATGAGCCCATTGACTAGGGCTACGATTGAGCTGTCAATTGCTTTAGCTGGCCTCAGTCCCAGCACAATACTATCGACTGTCAACCGTCTCCAACTCCGAGCGACTTGGCCTGTACATCGCAATTGTAATTATTTCCCCCCCGCAGCCATACGATGGACCATTCTAAAACTCTGAGGTTAGTTCCCCCGAAGGGGGAGGACCGAAAGATATTTGGGATACCTGCCGATTTAGTTAGGCTATAGTTATGAATGTCTAGGTAATTTGGCTCAGTTTAACCAGCCCTAGGTAGGTGGTATTCTAAAGTTGTTACCTGATAAAGCTTGGCTGAGGTAAGAGGTCCTTGGCTAAATGATTTATTATGATGGATACTCTGATATTCGGTATGAAGTAATAGTACGACGCTCTAACCAATTGAGCTACGGAAGCCACCAGTTTTGATTGAAAGGAACTAGCCAATTTTGGAACAGGAACTCTAATCTCTTTCGGACCGTAAGATCATCCCTCACAAGATCAGAAGGGACACGTATGACTGGTAGACTCGAAGAGTGACTTGGTATGAGGTGATATGTTGATTCAGGCTGGGTCCCCCATAGCTTGTGCTCTCTCGTCGCCTGACTAACGTGCGCGTCTGCGATGGTTGTGTAACGTCACCCATCCGTCATTTCTTATCACCGTTGTAAGAAAAGAAACACCAGTGGCCCATCGGAATGATTTCTGCTATCCTGTTAACCGAATAAGGCCATTTTCTTCAGAGTTCACACTCTCGCGAATGACGGCGAGGAGTGACAGGTACCGCATCCAGGTCACGTTCATTGTAGTACGTTTAACCTTTAGAAATCTAAAGGGTTCATCGCGCTTACCCCGAATCTCTTTTCGATCAATCAGGCTCCATCCCCTCGGTCGGTAGCAGTATTTACAAAATGCAACAATCTGGGGCTCAGGTCGGTGGCTTCATTCGATGTCAGGTCAAGTTTTGGACAGAGCTGGTTGTGTTCCATACTTCCGCAGTTTTTGCGTAATCTTTCGAACATTCTGCCAAAGAGACGAGAATGCAGAAACGTATGCTTTCACTCTTGATCGTCGTTCCATCCAATTACTATTCTTGCTTTCCTCTTGGAACTACGTCTTTGAGGATTCTAGAAACAAAAATGAGGTTCTGCCCGGGCTCGAACCGGGGACCTTCTCGGTGTTAACGAGATGTCATGACCAACTAGACCACAGTACCTTGTGTGGATGTAAACGCAGGTGTCTATCATCGGAACATTAGGTTTTGCATCAGTGACTAATCGCCGACGGCATACTGTTTTTTGCTACCAGCCTCATCAACAAATGGTCTGTAGCTGCTGGAAGGTATCGTTTTCTTTCGATTGGCAACAGATATGCCAGACCTTGCACCGAATTCGAATTTGTGTTCAACTAACAGTTGATACCTAACCCTGTTCGCCCAATTGGTGATGTACTTCGTGGAGTGAATATAAGGCCATAGCCAACCCGCTATTATTACTCGAAGAAGTAAATCCTACGGTTACATGATTTAGAAGGGTGGCTGAGTTTTGTGAACTTACTTATTACGAAGGTTACAGTGCAGCATGGAATGATACGTGACTAGGTTCTGTTAAACCCTGCAGAGATCAAACGCAAGGTGGAATTCCACCAAACAGACCCTCACTCAACGTCACGATAAAGTACTGGGGTGAAGAGCAGACTCCACTTGTCTTTCTATATACGAGCCTTGCATGAGTGCAAGACCCGTCCTTCAGATAACGGACAAACTCTACTGCCCACTTACGTATAGGTTGAGTAAGGATCTAGGAGAAATACATTGATCACTCGAGTTTGGAGGGTAAGAAGTATAGGCACCAGATTGCATTTTATCGTGTATGTAACATTCTAAGGTATAATCTAGGTACAGAAAGGATATACTAGATGAATTGAAAGATCTACCTTAGACAGGAGTCATTGACATCCCTCCATCGCAGACAACCAACCCCTCTAGACAAATGAATGCTCTATCGAAAGAGACATTTACAGAAGGGCAACAGCGCCGAGAACGGCGAGGATACCGGCAGGGATGACCTGAGCGGCACCGGCAGTGACAGCGGTGGGGGTAGCAGCAGGGGGAGCACCACCGGGTCCGTGGCCAGCAGGCTTAGTAGGGACAACAGCGGGAGCAGTGCCGGTGGGGCCAGCGGGAGCAACAGAGCAAGCAGTGGGGGTGACGAGAGAACCCTCACCGTTGAAGGGAGAGTAGCCAAGGCACTCAGCGTAGGAAGCAGCGCAGAAAGACATGTTGGCGTCGGGAGCAGTGCGGCACTTGCTGTAGGCGTCGGAGCACTTCTCGGCACAGCCCTTGGACTCAGCGGGGGATGAAGGCTGAGCGGGAGGAGCGTAGCCAGTGGGCATGACGGGGACGGTGGTGACGTGGTGGATACCGGTAACGGTGACGGTACCGGGCTTGGTCACGGGGATGGTCTGGTTGCCGTAGGTGAGAGTGGTCTTCTCGGGGCAGAAGGTGGTGACCTTGGTGACAACCTCGGTGGTCATGGCAGGAGGAGCAGGAGGCTTTCCGGCGTGGCAAGACTTGGGGGTGACGAACTTGCCGCTCTCCCAAGGGTTGTAGTTGAGGCAGCCAGCGTACTGAGCAGCGCAGTAGGCCATGTTGGCACCGGGGGCGACACGGCAGTCGTCGTACTTGTCAGCGCACATCTCAGCGCAGTCAGCAGCGTGAGTGGGCTTGGGAGGAGCAGCATAGCCAGTGCCGGTGGCGACGGGCTTGGTGATGGTGCAAGAGCAGTCCTCGATGGTGAGGGTGGTGGCCTTGGTGACGGTGTAGGTCTTGTCGCCGTAGGTGAGGGTGGTGGCCTCGGGGCAGAAGGTGGTCAGGTGAGTGACGACCTCGGTGGTGTAGTGGACGGTCTCGTTGGCAGGAGGAGCGTAGTGGGGAGAGGCCGTGGCGGCTCCGAGGAGGACGCTGGCGATGGTGGCAGACTGGATGAAACCCATTGTGACGGTTTTTAGTGATTAAGCGTTTGGTGTTTGTAAAAAGCGAGTGACTGAGCGAAGAACGCAAAAGTTTATTAAAAACGAGTGTAGTTGGTAAGCTGGATGGGGATGAGAGAGAAAGGAAAAGCTGAACTGTGGAAGAGACAAGATGCTTTATAACTTTGTCAATGTTTATTATTATCTACCGATCCCCAAAGATCGGTGTCTCCAGTCCCCACCTCATGGTCCGGGGCCGACGCAGGGGCCAGGAGAAGTTCGTGTTTATTTCAGGAACAAGTTTTTTTTTGGTCTTGCTATACGAAGGAGCAATTTGCCAGATTCAATGGATCGCTTCGGAACTCGGACCGTATGACATTTGTGATTGGAGAGAGCCGCCAGGGGAAAAGGGGAGCTCGGGTTATCGCCCGCACCTCTTGTCCTCTTTTTCTTCTTTGTTTTTCTGGGAAATCTGACCAAAGTCCCTTGTACCTGCGCTAGTCTTGTCCTTTGCGGGCCAGTGACAATGCAGGGCGACACACCCAGAGCGGTGACGAGGCGTTTTTGATTCGATGAGACGGTGGCTTGTCTTTCCTTGGCTGTGATTATTTGTCGTTGAATCGACGAATCCGAGAGTAATCACTCCTAGTGGTAATTGCCAATTCACCGTTCCTGTCAGCTCCTCCTGTCAGCTCCTCCTGTCAGCTCATCCATCAGTGGGCGGGCTCCCGTCAGCTTGACTCAGCTCGATACCTCAGGCTCAAACCGCTAGACGACACTAGACGACTTAGCCTCTGCCGGCCTATCCGTGTCCAAACTCACATTGTTCATCTGATGTCACGACCTGACGTGTAGCCAAAATTGGGTCTTCATGCAAGGGGCCCATAGCTGATCGCTGTCGCCACGACACGAGGTGGGTAATCTCATGCGGCTCGGTGGGTTAATGCTGGGTCTCGCTTCATTTGTGAATACGGGTATTTTTGAGCTATCATGTCATAGGTTTAAGCTTGTCACCTTTTAATCTAACGATCGAGATAAGTCTCAGATTCTCAACTGATGATCTAGCTACCCTATTGTGATGCTTTTTCTCGAGAAATCTGGCTGTTCAACAGGTCTTTCAATACTCCTGTGCAGTCTTCTTGCTCCATAAACACCTCAATCATTTTAACTCCATCGTCACTTTGTATCTCTTGTGAATTCAACGCTGTTTGTAATTCCGACCAGTTTTTCGCCGAGAAATACCGACGAGCCGCCTCCTTCTCGCTGTAGCCAAAGAGTCCTAGTGCATGCTGATGGTTCCACGGTGCGATGTCGTTGTAATCGGCGGCCCTCCCATGAATGGCCCGTTCGATAGTGTATCCATTATTGTTGATGACAAAGATGACAATATTGAGCTTTTCTTTAACCATCACGCTGATTTCCTGAGCCGTCATCTGCAAACTTCCATCACCGATAAAGAGAATTGTTCGATCCGTGTCCTTTGATGCATTGTCGCGTTGCGCAAGGGCCACACCTAGGGTAGCGGGTAGCATGTACCCGATTGACAACCACGTCACGGCGGTGAACAAACGAGAGCCTTGGGGAAGCCTGACGATTTTCCCACCTTCTGCAGCAGTCCCCGTTTCGGTCAAGATGGTGTCGCCGCGACGGAACATGGAGTTAATATAAGGGTAAAATAGGCTCTGCGAGAGAGGGTCTTTCGGCGATGGTTCAGGGTTTGGTTGAGCAGGGATGACAAGGTTGTCGATCTTGGCAAGTCGCGAAGAGTCAATCTTTCCCACAAGACTCTGGATAAATTGTCGATGCGGCACATCCCGAATAACCTTGGTCGCAATTTTGATCTGGTCAAGGGAAAAGGAGATGGTAACGGCCTCATTGGGAATAGCCTTGAAGATGCCAGTGTTGATGTTGCTCAAATGAGGCCCAAAGAACAAGATAAGATCCGATGTCTTGAAATATTCGTGTGATATCTCATCTCCATTACTAGCCAGATACACGCCATGGACATTCTGTAGTTCTTCGTTGACAAGGCCTTTGCCAAATGCCGATGTCCATGTTGGCCAGCTCGTGGTCTTGATCAATTGATCTATCTCTTCAAGAACATCAAGACATCGACTCTCACCGTCAACGAGGATCAAAGGTTTGGTGGCAGAGTACATCCGCTCTAGAATTTGATTCATGCTGCTCACGTCGATCTCCGTTCCACCTAGCGATGGCTTGATGACAGGCCTTGCGTTGAAGTTCGCTGTCGAAACAGGGACTTGAACCATGTCATCGGAAATCTGCAGATAAACCGGCCTCTGATGAAGCAGTGCTTGCTCAATAATCCAGTCAATCTTATCAGTCGCCGTCAGAACATTCGTCAGGATAGTCTGCGCCGCAGTAACATGGGCATGCATCGCCGCAAACCGCCCATACTCTCCATCCAGAAACGTGTGATGCACATTCGCCCTTGCACTCTGCGTATCCCGTGACGGCGCACCCACGATGTGAATGACAGGCGCACGCTCAGCGTATGCACCGGCGATGGCGTTGATGGCTGACAATTCGCCCACACCAAAAGTAGTGACTACGACACTGAGGCCGTGAATACGTGAGTATCCATCTGCGGCATATGCGGCATTGAGTTCGTTGCAATTGCCGACCCAGTGGAGACCAGCGGGTTTGACGTAGTCGAGCAATTTGAGATTGTAATCGCCCGGGACGCCAAAGACGGAGCCTATGCCGAGCTGTTTCAGACGGCTGAAGACGTAGGCGCCCAGTGGGATCGAGGTTTGCTTGGTTGCCATGATGCTGGTATTAGAGGTAGTTGTATGATCACCAGGGTTTCACAAGATATGAGTTGTTTTATATGTTGCATCGACTCTTTCATCCCCGCGCTGATCGGTAGATTGTCTCTGTCGCGTTCATTCGCCGAATCAGGAAAAGTATCTTCAGTTTCCTTGTCTAGCCGGTCCATCCTTGGCTTTACCGAGGCACCGACAATGTGGAGAAGTGGGCTTGACTGTATCTGGTGTGTCTACAGAGCGGAATATAAATTCTCCTTGTGTCCGCTGTCGGCCACGGTTCGGGCACATTGGCTACAACAATTGCCATACCAGATTTTGTTTGATGCAAATCGAGTAGTACTCACAGAAATGGCATTCCGAATTCTCTCGCCCCGAGACTGTGTTATCTAGAGTTTGTCGGCTCAGAAACTTCATAGTCAAATATAGACCTTCCGATTTCGGCATGGAAAGGCATAAACGCTAACCAAGACATGTAAAAGGGCGTATGGTACGTTGACCGACTAGATTTGTAAGAAGCGACAATGCAGTTGCTTCAGCCGCGAATCCATTTGTACTGGGGAGATGCTCCGCCAAGTCATATCGCACTTTTTAATACCAAGTGTGTCAAGTCAGTTAAATGTTAAAAGAACAAGGATATCTGGAGAAGATGAAGCCCAGCAAGTGAAGCGAGTAAGCTCTGACTTGCATATTCAATCATGAGACGTTATTCGTCAGTAAAAAAGGACGATTACACCAGTCTCTCGAAGTCTTCACTAATGTTGCTAGAGCAGTCTTCACACCAGTCTATTTCATATATGTATATATAGTAAAACGTCTGTGCTATATATCGTTTGGAACCATAAAAGCAGGAAGTGCTGCAGTCACAAGTTGAGTCAGTCACAGTTCAGAAGAAGCACCAGTTTACCTCTTTCTAGTCAAAAACTTTAGCCGAAAGAATCACATAAACTCGCTCTATTCCCAGCGTTTGCGTCCCTGATGTCATTCGCCTTGCGTCAATCGTGGTGAACTACTGTGTAAGATGAATCTATACAGCGAAAACTAACCCTGGTCAATCATCTTTGCCTAGGTCTAGTCAGAAGTGGACTAAGTGTACTAAGTGGTATAAGCAATGTATCGGTAGACGCTATTGTATCGGAGTAGCAAAGTAAGATTACTGGAGTTGGGCCTCTTACTTATGAGATAGATCGATACAAGTTAAGAAATTCAGTATTATACAGGTATTTGATGTTACATACGATTTGACATTTCTTTATCAGCACTCCTCCCGTCACGCCCATACGCCTATGTAATTTCACAAGTACCAGCCATTTCCAAAATCATTGTCTCCTTATTTCTACCCTTGGTTTTAATAAAAAGACATGCCTCCGTCTGTCGCATGTTGTTCGAGGCTAAGCACCACTCTCTGTCAAGACCCGTTATCCTGCACTATCCAGCCTAGCCAGAGGCTACAGAATCATCAAGGCCGTCTTCGTGTCTTTCATGCTGTTAAATCCATGGACCGCGAACACGGAAGGGAGAGTTTACCTTTTATAGTGTCTTTCCAGCAGATCCTTGCGATGGAAGCGTCTATCGCAGACTGGACACTGATATTGAGGTTCATCATGGGAAGACTGATGACGTCTACTTTCGTGTAAGTTTGTTTCTTGTATCATTCGAGTGGCAGTTGCCTACCTTAGGTGTTCCGCTCTAGTATAAACCTGATCTTGTTAGATATGACAAGTAAAGTGAGAAGGGAACATACCTTTTGACATTCTGAACAAACGTGAACTGGCTTCCCTTTCTTTGCCTTTGAGACCTTTCCATTGGGAGTGGTAGACTCGCCGTTGTCATTTGTGTAGTCCATCGTGAATGATATGTGGGTAAGACGTATAGACTGTGGACAATGTGATCAATGTGATCAATGTTGGTAAATAAATCGAAACTCCAGATGCGCCTTTGGATCAAGCAAATATGAAGCGAGTGTATGCAATAGAAATACAGGAATAAATACAGATCAAATATCACCAACACGCGAGCGCATTTTACCATTAAATACGGAATACTAAGGATCGGATGACAGCCCTGCCTGTTGGATTCGCGTTCTGGCCTTTGTCACATTAGTTTATCATGAGCCACCGTCGAGTGAGTCTTATTGAGGCTTACTCGGTGGCGTGGCAAATCCTACAATATGACGTTCCTGTCAATCTCAAAAATAGAGTGGGCTATGGACCAATTATGGTACCAGAAGCTCGGGCTGAATCTCACGCGAGAGCAAATCCGGCCACGAGACAAGGATGATGGGTGGGGTCTGCTGACAGTACCCCGGCTGACTCCGCGGATATTGATGGACCTGAGACTCTTGATGATATCACATTTGACAGGTGAATCAGTTCACGGAGACTTGATCGTTTGAGGAGGATTCGAAAATTCTAAGTTCAAGTGCTGGGGGACGGGACTTCGGTAATTAAAGAATCCCTTGGACCCCTAACCGTGCCTACTGTCACGATCCTTTGTTGCTCAGGCCCCTGGTGCAGGAGCCCTAAATCCGAGAGTGCCTAGCCTAGTGGTCTTGGTATCAACTTTTGGGCTTTTTAAGCGATACAGCCGCGAGTAACCCATGCATCAGGATTGTAGGAACGACTCCGCTAGCATTAGCGACTTTAAGCGACTGTTATTTGGAATATTAACTGATTACTGAACCGCAAATCATTTGACATGTAACTTAGTTATACTGAATTACAACCTTGACAGTGGAGCAGCTTTCGCGACAAATACTACGTTAATGCGTGTTGAAGTTGGAATCAACACTCACGCCCGCAACACTGAGTTAATGATCTAGCCAGAGCTGTCTGGGAAAATTGTGTTATTCGAGATTAATCATTCCGGCCTATAGCTTGATCTCCTGCATTTGATCATCCAGGCCAGAGCCTATGTCGCATTCAACTTGGTTAATTCCCCTAACTTCACTCTGAGGACTATCGAGGTGTCGTTAACAGCCATCCAAGCCAACGACTATCTGCATGATGGCCGTCACCATATCGTGCAAAAACTCGGCCACGGTAATTTTCGATAGCCTGACTCGCCATTCATTAGCAAAAACTAGAATTGCAGCTATCAAAGTAGAGATATGATGCGGACAAATGTAAAATTAATGTTCCATCTCAACTTGTCATTACCTCAATCTTGAATCATTAATTGCAAGGCGTATTGAGCTGCTAAACCTCAATATCCGAAGGGAACACAGTCTTATCTCCTTACGACACCTGCGAGATGCAGTCTGAGAGTTGCGAAAAACGATCGACTCGCGGGTATTTCACCTTAACCTGGCACGCGCTTCGTCTGTTCAGTTGGTAGTCGCTAGAAGTCACGTCAACCTACGTAGACATGCGCATGGAGATTCGAGCTAATCCCTTCTAGTTCCCCATTATAGCACTGAAAAGCTATCACTTCTCTCGAGTCCTGCACTCAGGCAACCTACCATATCGACTTCTAATTGCGTTGTTGAAACTAGAGTAACTCTATATGAGACCATGACCACCAGAACCAAATTCAGTCGTCAGTATCGACCATATGACTAGAACAGAGCCTAGAAAGCCCTCGTATATCTGTTTCCCGACTTTGCTTGGTATAGCTGGTAATGAAGTCTCGATCAGTAAGGCCAAATCATTGCTTAAACATTTTGAGGTCAAGTTTCAGCTCCAGGATAAGTTGACTTTCAGTCCAGGGCACCACTTGTTGTTAGACCATCAGAGTCCTATCATGACCTCAAAATGCCTTTGACGTAGGCGTCTGACACAGAACTTTGGCTGTTTCATACCTGAGTTGTTTACTAACAGATATCTTATCAAAGACACGATCATGTTACAGACGATAACACGACGTAACAGGTCCATCTATAAAGACCTTTTCAATGGAAGCTGTGGGAAAAATGGGAGGAGCGACAAGAGCGTTTACGCAAACAGGAAGACCATAAAGTAGAAACGGCAACATATGGCCATGGGATAGACGACTAGATCAATGGATCCCAAATTCAAGGAATTGAATCGATATGGAGAGTGTTGTGGGGAAGCAAATGGGGCATTCCCTGGGTGGTTGAAGCAGATGTTCGCTTGGGAGCCCTCTCATCGACAACCAAATATTGGACTCGGCTCGATTCCGCGATTGGACTACACTGGCGTATGAAGAGGGCTGACAAGTCTGAGCGCAAAGTTGCAATATGTGATGTTAATGATCATGAATACCCATAGCTAGCTACCTGACGAGATGTAAGGCCAAATCGATCCGGGCGGAAAGGCTACTGGATGTGACCTGAATAGTATCTTAAAAGCTTGACAGTTGTCAAAAAGACATCACTCAGAACGAGAATAATGGATGAGCAGAGTTTTGTGTACGGTAAGTCTACTGTGGTGTGTTTAAGTATGCAATAAATATAGGACTGTCTGTATATGTAATACATCAAGCCATCTCCTCTCTGATACAGATCTCCGCCGCTTGGTTCCATAATATGGGGTCCTAGCGAGTCCAATGAAGAAAACCCAAATTCTAGACCTTTCATTCCAACATAGTCTCAATTGTCAATCCAAGATCTTCAGTCTCTCGACCTAGAGGCATTTTTCTCTAGTTGGCCTTGACACGGCAGAGAACCCAGCCAAGAGGGACAGGGTTGGTGCTGATAAGAGCACTCTTCTTGGAGGTAAATTCCTTGCTTCCGGGGATAGTGCCCCACTGATCCTTGTACATCTGACAGACGACCTGATCCTCTTTAGGAGGCTTGACGCCTTCAACGCTGGAGTAGATGCGGGCGATCTCCAGCTCGGTGATGGGACCAGACTTGGGGTTATGGGTGAGGACGCCGAGAGGAACATTGAGGGGAGTAGAGTCGTCGCCGTTGTAGGTCATCATGGCAACACCAACGTTGTACTCCTGCTTGGGAGCTGCCGAGACAGCGTTGAACAAGGTGGCGATGCTGAAAAGAACGGTAGGGTAGTGCATGATTGCGGTGGTGTTTAAGCGGTGAAATGAGTTGGTTATTGGTGTATTGATTGTGTGAATTATCAGTGTGATGATATTGCTTTTCGACGACGGGGTAAGAGAGACTTTATATGAATGACGCCCTGTTTATTATTAGTTTCTCTGACTTTGTTTCCTTCTGAAATCTTCCAAGCGATTGTCTAAGCCTCCTTACCGTTTTGCGCGTTGGTCCATATGCACAGCCAACACCAACCAACATACGACTTATCACCAACGCGCTTACAGGGAGGCAGTGACCTAACCAGCATAGCCTCACAATAGTGTTAGTGTAATCATTCTAAACAAACCATCCGAGGGTCGCAAGTGGAGGACTGTTTTGTATGAGAAAACAGCTTTTGCAGTGCGAAGCTCTGGGAAGCTGACGGCGCTTTGGGTCGGCAGCTTCTACATTCGGCGCGTTTGACGAGGACCGCGTAATGTTGAAATCCTTCTGGCAAGCGAGCATGCAGTTTTGTCATACTTTGTTCTGGACGTATGACAAAGGGATTTGCCTGTGAGATGTGATTGGCTTAATTTACATTGGGTCTAAGAAAGGAGAAGGCTCGCAGCTGCATCGGGCGGAGACAGTTAGAATTAGGTAAAATAACCGACTTAGCCTAATCATCTTCTTCGCGAAGTCCCCTTCTCAGCCTTGTTCGGCTGACGGCAGCAGGCCAAGTAAGCAATCAACGATCCACTGCTTATTTTGTCTGGGTTTTATTCATAGTAGGACAAATCATTTTCGCCGTTTCGTGTCGGGTTTACTCTGACAACATGCATGATAAAGAGTTGAGCTGACAGCATATGATGATGCTGATGACACAGGCTAGAAATTAGAAGGGTGAGACCGAATAAAATCATGCTGAGAGTGGGTAAGGAGAGTAGAGAGAAGGACTGTAAAGATAGTTTAGGTAATAGAACATGACTACGAGGGTAGAGTGTGCACGTAAAGCCCAGGTAACGCGTCTAGGACAACCCTCAAGTGATTCGTGCAGATCAACGTGGGGAAATGTGTATCCAATCGTAGAGCGTCACAGTGTTAAGTAATCAAGTCAGGCAGCAACCAAGTATCCCAAACGCGTCGCGATCATCCAATTTGAGGCGCAGTAAGCAACGTGTCACGACTACAACAAAGTCATCAAACCTACCGAGTAAGGACAAAGAGTTTTACCGCCGCGACTCTAACTCGGTGGTATCAATGCGCCTGTTACAGCATAACGACAGGGGTGATATACGCCTAACCGAGGACTATCTCGATGACGATATTCCGCCTTACGCGATACTCTCACACACGTGGGGTTCTGATGAGGTCACTTTCAAAGATTTCACAGACAAGACTGGGGAAAACAAAGCTGGATACGACAAGATACGATTTTGCGGCAAAGAAGCTTTGCAAGATGGCTTACAATACTTCTGGGTCGACACATGCTGCATCGACAAGTCAAGCAGTGCCGAGCTACAGGAAGCCATTAATTGCATGTATCGCTGGTACAAGAACGCAGAGAAATGTTATGTCTATCTCGCCGACGTTTCAGTGTTGAGGGTCGGCGACATCAGCGCTTCCAGTGAGCTACAGTGGAAGCCGGCTTTTCAGAACAGTCGCTGGTTCACCCGCGGGTGGACCCTCCAAGAGCTTATTGCGCCCGAGTCTGTGCAATTCTTTTCAAAAGAGGGCATAGAGCTAGGGAGTAAATCGTCTCTCGAGAAGGATATACGCGGAATAACTGGCCTACCCTCCGCCGCGCTTCGAGGCGGCTCTTTATCTGATTTTACTGTTTCGAAACGGTTCTCTTGGGCAAAGAAGCGCAACACCAAGCGCGCCGAGGACAAGGCATATTCTCTACTCGGTATATTCGATGTGCAAATGGCAATGATCTATGGGGAAGGAGAAGAAAAAGCGTTTCGGCGACTTCGGGAAGAGATAAGCAAGGATTTGAAGATCGCGCCTTCGGTGCCTCACGACCACGAGCTCAGGTGTTACAAATGTTTGTACCGTTACTTGATCGACATAATGATGGACATTGACTAATAGTTGATTGATTAGGTGGCGAACTTGGACATTATGCAAACGAGGACCATTGCTACAAATGTCAGTCTTCCACGCACCTATCACTCTATTGACACTGACTTGAGACGTCTAAGGTGATGAGTATGGTCATTATAGCACTGATCATTGCCTTGAGTGTTAGTTATTCCCGACCTTCTCCTCGATGGCTACTAACCTTGATGGTTTTAGGTGACGAACTTGGACATGATGCCTACGACGTTCACTGCTACAATTGTACGTCTCATGTCCATTAATAAACCAGTCAACTAACTTCAGATCTTACAGGCGGTGAATACGGTCATTACTCTCCTGGATGCGCTCGACCGGGATGGCGAAGATGATATTAGTATCACTCCAAATCGAATAGCACTTTATGAATATTTCATTGATGGTACAGATTGGTAGCGAACATTATCTCACTAATTGCATCACATGAACCCGGAATACAGAACCCACAAGATACGGAAACCTGAGTCCGTGTTCGTGGATTAATATGGTAATGTTATAGTCAAGTCATAACCTCAATCCTCAGTAGCCAAACTGCACCGATAAGGGATAGAGCTTTCCTTAGCAGAGGCAGTGCTCCACTATACCTGGACGTTACCGTTAACGTTATATTCAGTCTAGACTATCCAAGCATATCTGTATATACGGTATAGTGATCATAGTCGGGGTTGACCTGTACACCATCTCTCCCTTGGCCCAGTACGGCCGGATAGGCTGAATCTAGGCAATATCTGGAGTCTATACCCGTCGCTTAATGGGGTCCGCAGGATATATCATGGGCAAGTGCCGATTTGGGAAGCAGACTTGATGCAGAAGCACGTTGAAGCCATATCGGAAAGAGATCTTCCCATAGTGAGCTAAAACGGCGTCTGAGTTCACGGTGTTTCCTCCTTTTTATTCACGCATCGATAGATGGCCTGATTTGGCGCAAGTGGCCTTACCGTACCATTCTCACCAAGGCCAAATATTTTGATAATCTCCGATTCTAGCAAAGCTCAACATTTGGTCTAGCAGTTAAAAGTGGACGTTGCAAAGTCTAAAGCCATGTCCACCTCGTTTTAAGCGTCAAAGACTCACGTGTTGGATAAAAACATGCTCTCAATGCTGATGGCTTAGGTAGACGTCTCCATGTGATTGGCCCAAGGCATGATTGAGTTTCTCCGTGGGAGTTCGTTGCCCGAAAGGACATTTTTAAAGTTTAAGCATACCAAATACGAGTATGCATAAGAGCCACTGTCATTAGTGAGTGAGGGGTAATCACTATCTATCTCTGAAGATCGAAAGCTTAACTGATACTCTGGACGTACTATAGTCAGTGCGTCATGGACTTTTGTCCCAGATGCATCCCGTAGTGCTGTTAAGCTGCTTTCCAAAGTTGAACTCATCTACACGGGTTTGAGCAGGGCATTTACAAGTTGACTCTATTTGCATTATGCTTAATATTGACTTTGAATAGAGGCGTACCGGTTTGTTGAGTAGTGGCGTTTTCCTTCCCTCATGCCCATGGAGATAACATGTCTTTCTTGAGGACGTTAGATAAAGCTATCTCCGCAAGCCCCAGAAGGCCTGTTGGAAGCTTAAAAATACGCAAGGCCAATCAGAAAAGCAGATGTCACTTAGCGATATGATACTGGGTCTGAAGTCCTGTTTGTACCATGAACCCACGAAACTCCACATGCTTGACATGGCCAAAAGGATCGATTGATCCAGCCCAGTTCCACATGCATATGGTACTATCAGTACCAACACAGAGGGAATATCCCAAAGCATCAAAATATATTCACTGAGGCTGCCTGAGCTCTGCGCCGCTTGGGCGAAAACCCAAACCTGCATGAGACCAAGCAGAATAGAGATAGTAACCGAAGGCTCAGATTACAGCCCCAAAAGTCTCACAGAGTAGAACAGAAATCCCCAAACATTTTGGCGGAGAGCAAAAGTTGCAAGAAGCTTGAAAATTTAGCAATAATCCTGCACTACAGCTGGACTCGGTCAGTTGACAAGGTGCTTCAACTAACGCACGTGAGCACTGAGTGTCTTGGACGGAGGGGTGATATCTGACTTCTCTTCATTCAGTGTACGTTTGTCGCAAGGTCTAGGTTAAGCCCAGAATGATGATAAGGTGCTCAGTAGAGCATTGAACTGCAATTGCCTTGTCGGGCTACTACTCACACCTGATGATTCATACATACATTAGGTCCAGCCAATTGTGATATCGAGGGCATCCCTTCGGATGGCTTGATGGATGCTAGCTGCTCAAAACCTGGATGAGCACGTTGGCGCTAGAGAGCACTTGTAGACATATTCAGCTCCCAATGAACCGGTGGACCTTGTGTAGACCAGCCGAGCAACTGTATAAGCATAAAGATTACCTTCTCGGTATGCTTATGATCCGTAGGCTATATGCATGAGGCTGATGCCATCTGCCCATTATTGTCTTGGCAAGCTCTGTAGGCTTCAACTTATGACGAGATCATCATGAAATAATAAAATACGAGTTTGTGGCTGCATCGCGCAGTAGCTCAGTAAGCTGACACGCTTATGCCAGTAAGACCGATCAAGCTACACAAGAAGAGCCGCTCCACTGCTTCTGCTAGCTCGCTAATCCCACACGTTAGGTTCAATAGTCAGCTTGAATCCCGAGATTTAAGTGTGTCTCACGGACAATTTCATTCGCAACGGTCGGGGGGGAGGGGATACGCCAGGCTGCATCGGTGCCATGTTTGACAGACCTTGGCTAGTCTAGAATTCCCCGAGGACAATAAGCGAGTGCCCCCAGAGCGTTTTTTAAGCCTCCACGTTTTAGCAGCTACACTATCAGCAACTAAGGATGGATCGCAAGTCTGGACTCTAGCAAACTAAGCTACTGCCTGTGTTGGGCTCCGCGCAGAGCGGAGAAGACATGCGGGCTGACAATGACTTTTTACCTTCTTACCAAGCGTATTCCACAGTCATGGCAGGTAATGTTCATTAC
The DNA here is from genome assembly GCA_013266165.1 of Fusarium graminum. Classification (NCBI taxonomy): domain Eukaryota; kingdom Fungi; phylum Ascomycota; class Sordariomycetes; order Hypocreales; family Nectriaceae; genus Fusarium; species Fusarium graminum. The sequence goes on along the minus strand of JAAGWP010000059.1, from coordinate 15,367 downwards.
TTTTCAGTAGAAGCTCGTATACCTTTAGCTGCCCAACCTTGATTGGTGAATTTGATGTGTTTCTGAAGGGCACATGGGGTTGTGGAGCAAGCCGAACCAACATTAATTCTGATGCAAGAAGGTTTCTTATCAAATTGATAGCTTTGATTGGTTCGTGGATTAGAGGGGCCGCTCGGTAAGCAGTCCATCATCCACAAAGATCGGAGGCGTCCGAGAATATCGGGATATCTGATCAAATGGGCTTCATCTAGACTCTTTGCTACACGATGGGAGATGACATTGATCTAGTGAAAATATACTTTCAAGCTTCGTGAGAAAGTTCATGCAATGCATAGCTAGTGCGTCAAGAAGGCATGAAAGTGCTTCCAAGAGATGTTGGTGAGACTTGCTCTTCGTGTGTTGGATGCAACACCACAATATTTCTGTTAGACCACTAGGCAAAACTCCCAGCCAGCGTTGCTCCATCATGTCGAGCCTAAGATAATAGACTTTTCCACAGATGAGGCATTACATTTCAAAGCCCTACAAGAGACCTATCTGAGCAAAATCTCAAGTATAAGAAGTCCTGCCGTCCCCCCTCCAGAAGAGTTATTCTCCAGACTCAAATCACAAGCTCAGTCTTACCTAGACCACTCTTTTCAACACAAGCCATCACATCATCTCATCACTTTCGCTTCTTCACTCAAAATGAAGTTCTTCGCTCTCGCTTCATTGGTCGCTCTCCCATTGGCCCTTGCTGCCCCTGCCCCTGAGGCTGCTCCCGAAGCTGCTCCCGAAGCTGTCGCTGAGGCCAACCCCAACTACGGCGGCGGCTACTGCAAGCCGGAGGTCAAGTACATCACCAAGTATGAGACCAAGTATGTACCCAAGTACATCACCAAATACGAGACCAAATACGTGCCCAAGTACATTACAAAGTACGAGACAAAGTACGTCCCCAAGTATATCACCAAGTACGAGACCAAGTACGTTCCCAAGTACATTACAAAGTACGAGACCAAGTATGTACCCAAGTACATCACCAAATACGAAACCAAGTATGTCCCCAAGTACATCACCAAGTACGTCAACAAATGCGATAATGGCGGCCACTACAAGGAGAAGGAGTAAACCAAATCCTTGGGTTATGATCACACGAATAGGAGGATATCATGAATTTATTGGTTATTGCGTTGGAAACTGATGGGATAGGTGGCTGAGCTTCACCGCGACTATGGGAAATACAGACCCAGATATAACACTCCTTTTAATACAATAATACATCCCCAATTTTGTATCCCTACAATTTCTATGATAACGGAAGATATGCGTTTGAAATCGTAGATTGAAATCCATTAGCTCGGAGTTCAGTATCACATTTTCACCGGTCTACATATTGTTACAGTTTGCTCGGAATCACACTCACTAGAACTGTACAATTGTAAGAGGATAGATAGGCGACAGAATTGACGCGTGCAGCCTCAACACTAAACTTGATCAGCTCGTACGTTACCAAGCGAACTATTTCCACGCGAGGAATAACGTAGGTTTATCGCAAAAATCCCGCACGAGACAGTTTGATCTCTCAAAACTCCGTGGTACACCGAGGTCGAATGGATTTTGATCACCACCATCACCTCCCACCTAACTAAAGATACCCTAAGTCTTTAAAAGCTCTCTGCAAAATCTCACGAACCACATCCTGCTTCCGGTCATTATAAGCTTGCACGTCCTCCCCCTTATTAACACTCAGCTCTGCAGACTCCCTCTTGATCTTCTCATACAGCCTGCGATCATTTTCATTACGCCTGAGCCAATTGGTAAAGATCTTGTGACGCTCCGGTTCCGGTGACTCAGGACCCCAGACGTGCAAGTTGGTCGATACCGGCTCGTAATCGCAAAAGAAACGGTGACCGTGCCACTGCGGTTCCCTGAGGAGGAAGTGAAAATCTGCTTTTTCGAGAGCCGCTACATAAGAGGCTTCGTTGTTGATATCTTTGACGATCAAGTCTATATCGATTACTGCTTTGGCCGGAAGACCTGGGACGCTTGTTGAGCCGACGTGGTTGATAGAGATGGCTGTGTCGCCCAGAGCGGATTCAATGCGGGCTTTGGCGAGGGCAAAATGCTGGGGCCATGAAGGGTCTGGTTCAACGATTGCAATGGGTAGTTTCTTTTTCCGAAATGCTATGCGCTCGACAATGGATTCATCAAACACAGTATCCTTTAGTAGCTCTTCTCTGGAGGTGGACATGGTTTAAAACTTTCTTGGTGCCTGATTGATTATTGTCAGGAGTGGCATCTGCCAATTATAAATAGAGAAATAAGACTTAGGATTAGCTTGGAAACGAGAAATTGGAGCTGTGTTGTTAGGGAAAAGAGGTCTTCGAGCGGCTGTTTGCGTTAGTCCCCCGCATATATTCTATGCTGTGATTCGTCATTGAAGCTGAGATGACTCACACGCCGGCTATTTGTTGTCGTCTTATTCAAGTGATATAAGCGATGCTTACCAACAAAAAATAGACAAGAAGGTGAATTAAGGGATACATGATCTTGGTGACAAAAATGGCGAGATAAGTTCATGGTAAGCCAGAGACATCGCCAAGCCACATGGTTCAACGACTTTGAGTCTTCACTTTAGTGGAGCGTCATGTACCTATCAATGCCGCCCTTCCTTAATTCTTCTTCTCAGTAAAGCAGTCAATCTCCTTTAGGAACAAATCTGCAGACACCACCAAGCTGAAATGCTTGTGTTTCGATTTGAGAAACAACCCGTTTTAATAAATCGACCTACAAATAGGTACCCATGTCATCTGACGCCAGTCACATTTCGAAATGTGATTGGCCTGCCTCTTCTAAGCCCCTCAGCTGAGGCTCTGCTTACTGTAGCCTGATTTTGTGCCTCCCATGCGATATCCCGCACATTCCTAGTTATTCCCGATCTTGACCTCGACCTATAGCGGTATTTGGATAATGGCCGAGGCGGTAGGGTTGGCTGCAAGCATCGCGGGTCTCGTTCAGCTCACAGGCTCTGTTTTCAAGATCGTCACCAAATTCTGCAGAGAAGCCAAGGATGCACCTTCAAAGGCCCAGGAACTCGCCACCCAGACCAGGGAACTCGCCGGCATCTTTGAAAATCTCAGACTCTTGGCTTCTTCTTTAGAAACCAGGGACGCAAACCCATCACTGAAGACTCAGCATCTTGATTCTTGTCAGCGGACACTGGACGGGATCAATACCACGTTAGATAAAGCGCAGGCCGACTTCGACAGCGGCAAATCAGCCAAAAGGTTTGCAAGACGGCTAAAATGGCCCTTCTCATTGTCCGAGACGAAGGACCTGGTGTCAGACCTCGCTATTCACCGCGCTACTCTTCAACTTGCTCTATCGGCAGACAGCATGGACGCATTACTGAAGAGTCTGTCGAAACAGGACGAAATCCTGAATATGATTGAAAGAAAACTCAGCTTTGACACAAGAGTGCAGCTTAACAAGAGACGCAAAGAAGTAGTGGACTTCTTTCTACGAGTAAATCCTCAGGATTATCTTGATGTTTGCCGTGAGCTTCGTCATGAGGCCACTGGATCGTGGCTTACAAGTGACGATTCCACATTTTCGGAGTGGATTGACGGTGCAAACTCAAAATTGTGGTTGAGTGGTATTCCCGGTAGGTTCATTGCATAAAGTGATTCACTCAACTGGCTAATTCCGAGACGAGGCAGTGGAAAGACAGTTCTTTGTGGATTGGTGATTGAGACAGTACTCGCGCAAGGTGACGATTCGACAGCGGTGTGCTATGCATTTTGTGACTACAAAAATGCGAATACATGTCTGCCCGAGAATATTATCTCTGCTCTGGCTGTTCAGCTCGGTCTCCAAGGTGAGGAGGCTTTCGACCTCCTCGAGGAATATTACGATATGCTGCATCCTGAAGAAAGCCTACCCATGCAGCCGAAGTTAGACGGCCTCATCGAGCTTGTTGAGTGTATGGCTGAAATTTATGAAAAGGTCTTCGTTATAGTTGACGGCCTTGATGAATGTGGAAGCCATGTATCACGAATGACGCAGGCTTTGAAGTCCGTTGCTGATAGATGCGGCACTGTAAGCGCGGCGTTCTTCAGCCGCAAGGAGGAAGACATCCGGGAGGAATTGGAGGGTCAGTTCGAGCACATCGAGGTTTCTGCCCATACAAAGGACTTGGAGGACTACACGCTTGCAGAAGTGGGCAAACGGAGAGTTCTTAAGAGACTTGAGGAAACAAATCCTGTATTGTACAAGGATATTCTCCACACGCTGGTACAAGGGGCTCAGGGAATGTGCGTCAAGGTCTCTTTCACAAAGATTTCAAGTTTGCTGATATAGATCCAGGTTTCGCTGGGTTGCTTGCCAAATTGATCACATCTGTGACCAACCAAATAACAATGCACGGAAAAAGGCACTGAAAGAACTACCGCCAACTCTGTTCGGCACTTACGATCGTGTTATACACAATATTGCGCAGAGTCCTCCCGGAACTTTGGAATGCCTGCGGAAAGCCCTTCACTGGATTGCCTTGCCAGGTTACAAGCTTGAAATCCCTGCGCTATGTGAAGCAGTCTCTATTCAGGACGGCGTTGACTTCATCGAAAAGGACGACACTATCGATCCGGAGGTTATTTCTCGCCGTTGTGGGTGCCTACTACGAAAATCCCTGAACGGGAGGTTTTTTGAATTTGCGCATTTCACAGTCTTGGAATACTTGACCAGCTCACCTGTTGAGGGGTTTCATTACGTGGAGGAAAACGCATATAGGTCATTTGCCGAAACATCTCTACGGTATATCCTGTTCCCGTGCTTTGACAGGATACCGTCACTTATCGAGTCTGTGGAAGAAGCCTACTGCGAAGAAAGAAACCGAACAAACCCGTTCTACCGTGTTGCAGCAGATGTACCATATGACCTCCACTGGACCCAAACCGCGAGTCATATTCGGACAGCGATCCTTGAGGAGGAGCCCAGACTCAGTATGCTCAAGAGGCTTTTTACGAGAGAGAAGAACGGGCATTACCAGCACTGGCTGCGCACAATCTACCGAGACCTCACGGCCTTCCACGAGTACTCTTCTAGCTCGTGGCATTTAGTTGCCTTCTTAACCAGTCCCAAACTGTGCGAGCATCTCCTAGAGCAGGGCGCTGATGTTAATGGAATACACAACTCGTGGACTCCTATGGCAATCGCCCTGTATCAAATGAACAACTACACAGATGACGCCAATCCTGACGACGATAGTACAATATTTTGGAGCCATCGCCAATCACAGGTCTTGAATATCCTGTTAGACCACGGTGCTGATGTACTCGCTGCTCGGCACGGACAAAGCACTCTAGCAGCTGCATTTAGTATCTTGAGAGGCTCCAATCTGCTACCGTTTGTTCGGTCATCAATGCCAATACCTGAAGATGCGGTAGCAGCCTTCTCAGAACGCAATTGGAACGATAAGTACGACGACAAGTTTCTACAGGCTGTCTTGGACCTATCTATGGGTGATGACGCCCCGCCACAGTGGAAGCCTTTGGCGACCCCCGCATTGATTCATTCTCGAAAACTTGGTATTGGGGCGCCAGGCCAAACCTTTAATCTACCAGCCCATGGTTATACCGACAAGGACTACCCCAGAGCACTCAAAGTAGCCATAGGGGCTGGCTACACCGAGGACCTGTCCGCTCTCATGTCTGACCCGCGCTTCCGTGATGGAGCTTGTGGTCTTACCGACTTTGAACTGCTCAAGGCAGCTGCCTGGAGCGGGATAGCCCGCTGCAGCGAGACCCTCAAAATGCTCATCGATTCGGGCGTAGACCCAAACGTGGTAGACTCAAGTGGCTGGACGGCTCTTCATATCAGCTGCGAGACCCCTAATTTTGAGGTGACCGGTGCTCTTCTTGCCCATGGTCTGGATTCGGCCAAGGGCGATGTCAAGGGCATGACGCCGTGGCATGTGGCAATTTTAACCGGAAACAGCGAATTCCTCGAATATTTGTTCAAACAAGATGAGAACGCTTTGAGAGGATTGTCGACTGTGAACCATGATGGTGAGACTCCATTGGGACTCGCACTCAAGGAGGGCCAGGTCGAGTCGTCTCTCCATTTGTTGGACGTATGTCCTTCGGAACCTATATATTTTCAATCCAGTGAACCACTACTTGAAGACGCCGCGGTGATCGGATCTCAGGAACTTTTCAAAGCTTTGCTAGCCAAGGGGGAGGTTGTAATTAGTACCAGCAGGTCCAAATCAACCCCCCTGCATCACTTGTCCCCACAATGTCAGCCTCAATTTGCTCGGTACCTAAGTACTATCTACGATCCATTTGGCTTGAATGGCTCTGGCATCTCGCCGTTTGAATCATTTTTTGAATCGTGGCTGATCCGCAATGGCAACTCGGACAGAGGCCGGACAATTCCTCTGGACAAAGAACTGATACAGTTGCTTCTACCAGACGGCTATATCTTTCAGCACGGCTCCAAGTCAATCCATGCGTGGGAAATAATATGTGGGCGTATCTGTCAAGCCGAGATATGTTGCTACATCCCGGGCATGTCCGATGCTGGTGACTCAGGCGATCATCTTGTCGAGGATTGCGAGTACTACTTTACAGAAAGCCTTTCTACTGTGATACGATGTGGGATAATCTCCTCATTTGAGAGCACAAAAGGCATTTCAGCCGTGCAGCCGCTGCTCAAAGCAATGAGAAATCACCGCCGGAAGCATTTCTGTGACTCTTCATTTGCAAGTGTATTCAGCAAGGTGTTACAGGTTTCCAATATCAAGCAATCTCTGATTGACAATGACGACGCTTATGGGTTATTTAATAAAGCCATCTGCGAGAAGGCTGCACGTCTGGTCCGTCTACTCACAGATGAGGGTGTTGACATCCTCCATCAGCTACCAGCAGGTGTCTCCATGGCTTCAAAGTCTTTGTTCGAGGTAGCCTGCCAGAGGGCAACATTACCTCTGTTTCAAGTTATGCTGGACGTCGTGCCCTCTGAGCATATTAACTCGCCTGGACCCACCGGCCAAACACCCATCGAGCTGCTAGTTGAGGGATCTAGCCCGGACAAGGCGCCCATTCTCAAAGCGATTTCTCACAAAGGCCCAATCCTTGAACAAGCAGATCTTAAAACGCCTTTGATATTTCAGGCAGCTAGGCAGTATGACTGGATTCTGGTCAAAACCTTGGTCAGCCTTGGACATTATATATTCATCAAGCCGCAAGACGATGGCTGGGGCCTCGCTCAACATGCAGTGTACCAAGGCAATCTCGACATGTTCAGATGGGTAGTTGATTCTGCCTCTGAAAGTTCGCAGTGGCAAACAAACTGCATTGCTGAAAACCTAAGCGGTTCAACTGGGGCGGGTGGACGACATCTGTTTGGCACACAAATCAGTCTCCTACACCTGGGCAGCACGAATTCCGCTATTCTCAATTATATGCTTGAGAAGAAGCTCTTTGCTGATTTGGATATAGTCGACAGTGAGGGAAGAACAGCAATACACTGGGCTGCTTTCCACGGCGCTGCGCCAGCATGTGAAATGCTTATGGCCCAGGGCGCAAACCCTGGTGTTAGAGACAAGAACGAAAACCTTCCAATTGACTACGCCCAGTTCTATAATCACAAGGAATTGGTGTCACAGCTGATAAAAGGAGGATCCCCTCCGCCTCAGCACATTTACGTGGGTGACAAAGATATGGGTGATTCTATGGACCCCAGCATGATATTTGAGAAGGCGATCCGGCAGGGCGACCTGGACCGGTGCAAACAGGCTGTCTTACACGGGTGCTCTATCATCCGCCCAAAATTTAGTTGCTTATGCTCGCCTCTATTCCTCGCCATCCAAGAACAGCAGGAAAGCATTGTCGAGTGGCTTATCGAGCAAGGCGCGAGCACCAAGACCAACCATTGTTCACACAATCATTATACTAGAATTGTAGCACACGCTGCAGAGGTCTTGAACTCTCAGAATTGCCTCAAAATGGTATTGGAAGCTTCCTTCCAGCAGCAAACCACATGGCATGTAGAATTGGATCTGGCCATCTATATCACTATCGATCGGGAGAACCTAGGATTGCTCAAGGTAATTTTAGAGCACTTTGATCTACACATCAACTATTTTCAGTAAGTAAAAATTGTCTACGCAGCAGCCTGAGTCTAACGAATAAGTAATGTTTGGAAATACGAATTCGGTGATGATTTCGACGTAAGCTCAATTGAAGAGTTCAGAACGAGGTTCTTGAGTCGAAATTCGAATGTTGAAAATCTTGCAGGCACACTTCTACATCATGCAGTAGGCGTGGGGAATTTGGCTATAGTCAAAACTCTCATTGAGCACGGGGCGGATGTGAACAAACCAGATTCGCTACTTGCAACACCACTCATCGCCGCCGCTGAGCATAATCAAGTCAACATTGCCAAGGAGCTTCTTTCTCAAGGAGCGAATCCTGAGGCGAGGGATGTCTACACGCTGACCGCCATGGCTATTGCCGTTTCCAAAGGATGCCTAGAGATGGTCCAGTTCCTGGAGTCATCGTGTCCATCCTCGTTAAATTATATGACGTTGGGCGGATCAAACCTGCTAGGACTAGAAATATTCGAGGGCTCAGCGGTGGATACGTTTCAGTATCTCATGTCGAGAGGTGTTAGTGTTGATCACTGCGATCGGCACGGATATCCCATGCGTGCTCGTGTGATGCAATGGGACTATGCTCGAAACTATCTCGTTTCATCACACCAGACGGACTTCCCCCCCGTAAGCAAAGAGGCCATGTCCTTCAACCCACTGGCCAAGCTATCGTCCCGCGCAAGCCCAGCCATGATGAAGCGGATGATCCTCTCGTTACCGCCTTCGAAAAGACAGATGTTGGTAAGGCAAGATGACAACGCCTTCGGCACGCCTTTATGCGCGGCGGCGTCGAGGGATAATCTGGGAACTGCAAAGTTACTCGTCAGTCTCGGCGCGGGCATCGAAGACTGTGGATCTGCTTTTGGAACGCCCTTGATGTGTGCCATCGCCTTTGGAAGGTTCCATACAGTCAAATTCCTAGTCAGAGAGGGTGCCAAGCTGGAATACAGTGATCGGAATGGATGCTACAGAAGTGGATTACGGCTGAGCCTTCCCCACCCAAGGATCACTCGATGGTTACTCATTGGAAGGTTCCAGGATCAGATGAAGCTGGATAATAGCTCTTATGATGGAGAGCAAGCGATGAGACCGTGGAGTGGTAAGAGGATCTTCAAGGTCCCACTACTAAGCTTTGAGCTTCGGTCCTGGGGAGAGTCATCGTTTGACTATTGTATTAGATTGAACTTGATCAACAGACAGCTAAGAAATGTGAGGGTGACTGGGGAACTTATTTAGCTTAGCTCATTGTGAAAACCCCAGAGTCGCAGCCTGCATGAGGATAGCGGCGTCTGATGGCTCCCACCAGCTGTCTGTGGGTGCGTCGAAACATGATGTCTTGTCTGTGTTGAAGTATACTTATTACCTCGTTCTTATCCTAAATCATCATGGTATCGAGTCAACGGTCGCCGAGCGTGTGGTAACATTGATCTCATTATTTTCATCAGCGAGCATTGAGATACAAAAGGTTGATAGTGCACGATGACTTCACAAGCCGTCTATATAAGATGTTTATGATCTCTAAGCAATCTCCTTCTGCTCTGCCTCTGCCCTCATCTCAGCCTTCTCATCGCGCGCCATGATGGCCTCCGTATCAGGCGCAAGCTTGTTTCCGTATCGTCCAATCTTCCACCAGGGCAGCGAGAACAACTCATCAGTGCTCTCGAGTGATCGTCCGGCCATTTCAGGAACGAACAACCAAACCCAGATCAATCCAAGAACACAAACGGCGGCGCAGAAGAAAAAGAATCCAGAACTCGTCATGGAGAGTAGCATAAGCGGCACAGCCTTTGTGTTGCCGTACTGGTTGGCAAAATGCAGACACATGGTGAGAGAACTACCCAGGGCTCGAAGGCGAAGTGGCCAGATCTCAGCGTTGACAAGGTACTGGAATGAGTTCCAACCCATTGTCCACCCTACTCCCGACAAATACAACATTGTGATTGCGCCCACGCCAGCTTGTTTCTGGCTGTGGGTCAGGGTTCCGTTCTCTAGAGCCTCGGTGCCGACGATAGCAAGGAAGATGGCAATATATAGAACGGAAATGGTCTGCAGGGTGATACCATAGTACAGCGAGCGACGACGTCCAATAAAGTCAACGAGGAAGAAAGCGCAGGCGTAAGCAGAGGTAAGCTTCACCACACCCAGAATACACGTGGCAAAGAGCTTCTCAGACTGGCCTGATTTTCCAAGCACACCAAAGAACTCAGCAGCGTAGATGGTGATTGCGCTTGCGCCAGACCACTGTCCAAGCAGCTGGGCCATGAAGCCAAGCATGAAGCGGTACCGGTTGGCGGGGATGGTGATAAGCTCGCGAACCTTGCCCCATCTTGAGACACCAAGCAGAGCCTCCTGCTCTCGCTCGAGTTGATCACGAATGCCGTAGATCTCTGCCTGGACAAAGGGATGTGTTTCGGGGAGCTGACGGAGCTTGCAGAGGGCTTTTGTACTTTCGGCGTCGCGGCCCTTCATGGTGAGCCAGCGAGGGGTCTCGGGGACGGTGAAGGACAGAATGAGGAGTAGTCTAGAGTATGTTAGTAAAATATTCATTGCAATGATGGAAGCAGACATACCCAGAAAAGCCAATGTGGCAAGTTTGAGGTGCTACCCATTGGTATCGAGACGAATCAGGCATGTTGATGGATGCACCCCAGTTGCTGAAATAAGCAATCATGACACCAAGGTAGACCGAACCAGCAAAGATGTTGGTGAGCATTCCACGGATGGCTCTGGGTGCTGTCTCTGCAAGATATGTTGGGCCCACGACAACGGTCATACCGATACCCAATCCAGCGATAAACCGTCCAGCCAGCACCTGTCCCACACTGCCATGGCTAGTGATGACAATGATGAAGCCAACCAGCCAGAGAAGGCAAAGAATCTGGAGGGATCGAACGCGGCCGACTTTGTCGCAGAGGAAGAAAGCAAGAAGGGAGCCGGCGATAGATCCGATCTGGACCATACTGGTGATGTTGGACTCGACTTGTGCTTGATGATGCTCAGAACCGTTGTCTAAACCAAACTCCTCTTTGAAGCTCTTGAGGGTGACCATTCCACCAACGAGACCCTCATCGAGACCACGACTGGCACCTAGAATACCTTGCCAGAACTATTAGTGGTTGAACTTGTAGCAAACAAAATTGGATGTACTCACCAAAGACAAAAGTACTCCAGTACAGACGCCAGTTGAGCACCTCCTTGGGCGTCTCGGCCATAGCCTCCTTGTTACCGAGTGAGAACTTCATCTTTGCTGCTGGTATTACGCAAACGACAAGACAAAGAATCTTGGTTATGCAGCTTGGAGGCAAAGGGCCTGAGTTTATAAACGTTGGGGGATCATCGCTCTGACAAGATTCCGTGGGGAAATGCCGGTGGGGATGAATCGCGCGAGGTGAGATTGGGGACTTCCCCGCAGCCTCTACGCGCTACACACGGCTATTTCGTGCCGATTGTGGAGGTTGTGAATGCAACGTCCGTGCCAAAGCGGTCGCCCTCCGACGCTAGTTTTGGGGTTCGTCTCGTTCCCCGCACGAGTTTTTGTTTTCGAGGCTTTGGCCCTGACACTTACAACATAAACAGTTGGTGAGGCAGTTGGTGAGGCCTGACATTGACCGCCATTACTTCCACGTCGTGGTTTGAGGGTAAAAGACCCCTCGGCCACAACATCTCTCATCTCGTTCATCACATTGCAAGGTGGTATCTCGGCATTCTCTCCCTTCAAAGTCTCACCTACATCGGCCAACCTGTGGGATCTGCACGGATAACCGGCACAAACAACGGCGGAGGAATATTCACCCAGGCGAGCACGACCTATCACAAGCGTCCCAAATAAGCTAGACAAGCTGGAGAACACACCACGAACGCTTATTTCTAAGTGGCTGGGAGTTCCTCCACTGATGGAGGGACAACGTTGCACTCGTCGCGAGAAGGCGAGAAGCTCCTCCTTGCACACGAAAAGACTGCATGCAAAACGACTGGTAGGAAAACTAGTTGCAAATTTCATTGCAAAGGATTCCGCATCTCGGCGATATAGTGGATCAATCGTCAGATCATGACCGTAATTTGACAGGTTTTCTGCACGTTTTAGCTTGATAGGAACTGCCGTAACTATTAACAAGCTTAATACATAAAGCCCCTGCTACTGTCATGACATGGATCATGTTGAAATTTCTTGAAAGGCCTTTTAACAAATGAATTCATAGCGTAGGGTAGATGATACCTTAGCACTCGAGTGGTAGACTGGCTGAACGTTGAGAAACCCATTACTAGGTGAGAAGGCACATATACGAGTATTTAAACTTCATTCTACCCGACGCTAGGAATCGTCCGGAATACAAATCCCCCGCATTAGTGATTAATAGCTTCTCCGCGTGCTCCGGGATTTTTATTAGACTTTATAGATTCTTGAAATGGAAAATGAGTCGAACTTGTATCATGTTCTAGGCTCGGGTATGGGCATGGTGGTTTTGTGAAAGGCTGGGGTAAGTTACTGCGGGTTAGATTACGATCGGCTTTCAGATACCATCGGATCTTTCCGTCAATATAAAGTAAGTGACTCTTTGTCACTACATTGTCAGCCAAAGCCCTCTCTTTCTAGCAGTATCACTGTAGCTGCTTACCATGTATCCTCTCAGACAGGGCCGCCAAGGCTCACTCGATGGACTATTATGTCGTTCATAATCACCCTGTCAAATTATACCTGTCATGGCTATACTATCGGCATCGCTCAACAAGCTTTGCCAAGTTTGATTGGACCTGTTGACCTACAATCTCCGATGCAGAGGATTGGTGCCTTACGTGTCGCACGAGGAAATAGGAACAGGCGAGTCTGTGGACATTGCTGGCGCTAGGAGGAAGTAGACAAACTCCTGGCTATCCCCTCTGTCAGTGACTTGGCGGCATCACGCAATGATTGTAAATAATGATCTCGCGATATGTGAGCTCCTGGGCTCTCAGTCTCTCAGCCACGAGCTCAGTACACTTCCCCATTCACTATGCTTTTCTGTACTTGTAACCACTATAACAATAACGATAATCTACTCATTAAGTAGTAGTAATGGATTGTAAGCCCGAGGCAATATATTCCACCGTGAAGACACAGAAATCTTTTTGTCTGCAAATGAATTGAAAGTAAACCGATACAAGGGCGGGGCGGCCCGCTTACAGATAGTAAGTTGGAAGTCTTGTAACAGTCGGGATTATTCTACCTTACGTAATAATGAGTGAGATCGGCTAGATTCCTTGGGAATGGATAAGAGAACCATTTGGCTCCTAATGGCCGATTCTTCGTTGATCAAGGCTTAAAATAATCACCGTATTAGCTCCTAATGAATAATGGTTGACTGATGGGGAGTTTTGGACTTCTGGGAAATTACCCCTGGAGCCTTACTCGGGTGGCGTGGTGTTGGTGGCAGCATGACCTGAATCGCCTGAATTAGCGCCAAGTGCGAAATCATTTGTTAAACACAGATCCTCAGTGTTTGGGCTGGGTTGGTCAGGTGTGTCCTGGGAATTTGTATTTTAAGTAACAAGCTATGATGCAGCTATAATTGACTGGTTCAAAAGAGTCTCCCATATCCCAAACAAATGAAAGTGCAGCTCTGACGCGATATTTGGTTCTGGCGACACGGCATTATTTGTGTGAAGGTCCTCCTGTCATGTCTTCTTCACGTAACATACTCATGGTGCAGTCCAAGTACAGCGTGACCTGACACAAGCCATCGAACTAATAACCTGAGGTTTAACTCCCAGTCAAGCCCCAATTGTCAAGTTCACATCGCCAAGTCCATTTTCTAAACCGATCCCCTCACCTGCGATCTCCCTTAGCCCCCGGTGGAGACGGTTGGCGCAAGGCCAGGCACTGTTAGCTTCAGGGGTCGTACACTAAAGGCCGTCATACCACCTCACATTGGTAAGATAACCATCGCAAATGAGCCAGACTGTTTGAGGGCATCATCTATGGTGCTCTAATGTGGCAAATTCAATGTTTTTCTTTATCTTGTAACCTTGATCTATCTCAAAGGGATATTCACAAGGTCAACTTTTAGTCAAGTAAATGAGCCAGACAAATCGGCGTACCAACAGGAACACATTTAACACAACGACTTGTGTGCTTTGGCTAGGAACTAAAATATTAGCAAGGCTCCGCGGTTGAAACACCGACACACTAATCATATTAATAGCATTTCAACTACCCTTGACAGCACTTAGTCTTACAGAAGCTCAGGTAGAAGGTATCGAATCGTCACCGCTTTACGGCGTTACCTGAGCTTGTGGAACTATGAGAACCGATCATGTCACCATTCCCATCGGAGATAGAGATATATTAGTCTTAAACACGGTCATAGAAGCTCAATACTTCCACTTCCCAATTACTACCATTCTCGATTCTTCAGTCACTCACCTATCCACGCTCTTTATACCCTTCCTTTGAACACCGGTTGTCAAAGATACAAGTCATTCACTTATTTTTAATTATTTCATACAACCGCCACTATGAAGCTCTCTGCTGTCACCCTTCTTACCCTTGCCACCGGCATCCTTGCCGTTCCCACCAACTACGGCAGCTCCTATGAGGCTCCTAAACAGGTGAACAACTACGATCAGCCCAAGCATACTAGTTACAACCAGCCCAAAGATACTGGTTACAGACAGCCCAAGGGTTCTGAGCATGGTCAGCCTAAGGGACCCGAGCACGGTGGACCCAAGGGACCTGAAAACGACCAGCCAAAGGGTCATGTACCAGACCTCGGGAAGCCCATTGCTCCTCACTATACTCAGCCCCAGCCCCAACCACCCTACGGTCAGGACTCCTGCGGTTATGGTTCCTACGAGCAACCTTCTGCTGGGCAACCCAAACCCCAGAACGAGCAGCCTATGCCTCGTCCCGATCAGCCTCGCCCTAACCAGCCCAAGCCCCAAAGCAATCAGCCCAAGCCCCAGAACAATCAGCCTAAGCCTCAAAACAACCAGCCCAGTAACCAGCATGAGCAGCCCAAGTCCTCAAACTCATACCCTTCATACAGCAACCCCAGCTACTAGGATTTCTCGGGGCAGCTCAATAATACAGTCTATAGTGTTGGAAAGTCCGGACTATCATTTATCCAATCCCGTATTTCATTTATATATATAGTCACTCCTTATTTATATATTAGTCTTATACTCTTTAATTAATATATAATTATCATTTCAATAGGTTATAAGCCTAGATAGTAAAAATCTAGCTAAGTTATAACT
>JAAGWP010000058.1:0-47516 GCA_013266165.1 Fusarium graminum | reverse complement strand
GGGGAGGGGTTTGCAAGGGTAGGTGGGGTTTTTCTGCGGGCGGTGAAAACGATGGACGGCAAAATGAGGGGCAGAATTTTCTGCTAAGGTACCATCAGCCATTGAAGCCAGTTGAGGCGGGGCAACAAAGAATTGTTACTCGAGGCGATCTGTAGCTAAGGGAAGGTACTTTTAAGCGGGTGGTCGGTCGGCCCTGGAGACGGTATTTCCAACAGGGGATTCAAGCGCCAAAAAAGCACCCGAGTGGACCTCAGGGACTGCGTGTTCCCACGTTGGCCACCAGAGAGGATAGGAAAAAATCAAAGAGGACCTAGCTTTCTAGGTCATCATGGTAAGCTCCTCCACGCCAAGGTACGAATACGGATGGAGTCCTGCCTTGTGCTAGCGAGTCGGACACCACGTTGAATTTTCTCGTTCAACGAATGGGCGAGTCTCTCAAACCCGTTGTCCTAGGATAACTGCATTTGTTGATCAATTGATCACCCTGAGGTTGGTACTATCGTAAACAATGCGGTGCGGCGTTGGCCGCCGCTGACCCTTGATATTCCCCGCTCGGAAGCCGAACACCGACCGCTTCATGTCGATACTACGGGTCATTGATCGTCCTAGGAGCTGCCGACTGGCCTCCTATATCCGAGGGCACTGATCACAGAGAACCTCTTTGGGCTAGATGTTATCTTTTGACTTTTACATATGTATGTATATAAGACGAGGCGGTATCCATACACCGCTCAGATCACCTTTGTATACCCGTTAATGTGAAACTGGGCATCCGTTATCGAAGCTGCCTATTCAGACATACAATAACAAACAAACAGCGTCATGAACATTGTTGAACGTTAAGGATTGTTTCAATACTCTCATAGTGGGCGAACTTGGCTTGCAAGCGCTAGTTAAAGCCCTCCTCTTCTTCATGACTCTTGGAACGTCACCATCACTGCCAGGCTGGTCTGGTCCATAATGTGCTCATCAAGTGCTCCTCTCTTTCTCAACGCTTTAAAATCTAGACCAGCACTCGATATTATTCCACATTGTCCGGAACGCCACCAATGCAAACCATCACTGAGCGTCTCATATTCCTGAAATTCTTCGAGACTTTTTGAACCCCTTCTGCCTATTCTCCATCTATTTGGGCAACAAATCCTCCCGCACGGCAAACATCTTGGCACTGACGTTGGCCGTGAATCCATCCACCTGCTTGCTGTATTGCTCCACCTGCTTCGCGTTCAACATACCCTCCAGTCGGCTGGGCTCCTGAGGAAGCTTGAACAGTCGCTGCCACTCGTCCTCGGGCAGAGGGGCCTGCTTGGCAGCGGCACGCTGGGCGTTCTCAGCCTTGCGCTTGGTTTGCCATTGTGTGATCTTGGTCTGCTCACGGCCGAGCTGTCGCTGGTAGAATTGGAAGTTGTTGAGGTCGGTGTAATGCGACTCGATGCTCTCGAGCAGGAGATCGCAAGTCTTCTCGAGAAAGGGGTCGATCGCAAGGTCCAAGTTATCGATAGAAGGATACAGAGGAGGCTCAATAGCGCTGCGGTTAAGGTCATCCAGCGATGAGGGCTGCTCAATATCACCCTTGACGGGGGCCGAGGGCATCTGGTGAAGGAAGGTTGTGAGGAGGTGAGAGTTGTGGACGTTAACGGGGATTTCGTTAAGAATGTCCTTGAAGGTGAGCTTAGACTTTTGCAAGCTACTCCTGGTTAGTTTTTCTTTTGCCTTTCAGGCAACGATGAATAGCGTCGTCTTACCTCTCGGTTGTGAATTTGCCCTCCTTGTAAGCGCTCATAAAAGCAGGGGACAGGCGGAAGGCCCTGAAAGTCAGGTTGCCCTGAGAGCTCTTGCTAGCATCGTAGACGAGAGCCACGGTGTTCTCGTTGGCGCTTTGGTAGTGGTACTGGTTCTCGATGAAGTTCATGTTGACAAAGTTGCCCATGGTGGCACTTGTGTACCAACCAACGTTGTTGGCATCGACGTTGACCTCCTTGAGATGTCGGATCATCTCGGTCTGGTAGTGAATGTTGGCCTTCTGTCGGGGAGCAGCGGCGGCGAGTTGTGAGGCATCGTTCTGGTGGTTGTTGTCGGTCGTGGCGGGGTCGACGGTAGGGAAAGGGAAAGTGTTGGTGACCTCGAGGAGACCCTCACCCTCCATACCAACAATAGCTCCGGTCGCAACAGAGGGGAACGCCGCAGAGCAGTGTTTGGCGATCTTCATGATAACCTAGACACCACGAACCTCAGTCAGTTCTATCCTATCTCTTGTCTCGTACTCCCAAGAGGGGGTCTCAAAAGGTGGGGCATATTCAACTCACCAGAGCCTCGACTTGAACGGCCTGGAAAGCCGCAGCAGCAGGCGCATCGTTGGGAGCGTCCGCCATATTGACAAAATTTTCGAAGGAGATATTCACGGGGCCGCGAGAGACGGAGAGAGGTTCGGCGCTACGACGAAGGGGCGGGTTGGTGTTGCAAGGCCTCGGGACTGGACTCTGAAGGTGGGAATATCCAAAAGTTTTCGATCGTGTACCATTTGTGGGCGTTGTGGGATGCAGAGGCGGTGAGGCCCGGCAGATTATATATCCCGCTCCCAACGTCGGAGAGCAATGAGCTTCTTTTATCACCACCAGACGGATTCGACGGCATGGAGTTGTGTTTGTGCTCGAAATAGCGAGTATGCTCATGTGGTGGGTGGTCTGAGACAAATTTGTATTTGACCGAGCTCACGAATTTCAGCTCGACGCAATTTGTCTTATGGCAGCCAGCCTGTGGGTGTCATTTACACGATCTTCACAACATGTTATCAGCTCGGAATGGGGTTATATCATAAAAACAAGTGCTCTATTCTTTTTTTGCTCGAATTCATCATAGCTCATTGCCCGTACTTCCTATCGCCCGTATCTTCTAATAAACTCCAGTTCCTTCTCATGCTTGCCTCCATACCTAAAGTGCAACTTTATGGCCCTGCAGCTTGTTTTAAACCTTCAGGCAACCCATTTAACGCCGTACAACCTTCATCGGGTAAAAGACCTCAAGAACTCAAATTTTAACCACACGGAACTCAGTCCTCCCAAGGGATGATCTCCCAGCTCTCAACGTTATCTCGAATGATAAGTCGGTGTTGATCGATCTTCCAGTACGCATACATGGAACGAGTTGCTCCCGCAGCCTTTCGATGAGCAGGACCCGTGCCGCCCTTCTTGGCATCTTCTCGAGACCGCCAGATACAAGTCGCCAAGTTGGCTAATTCTGAGTCGGGCTCTCCGAACCAGTACCTGTTCGTGTCAATACACTAGAGTCATGCATAAAGCTTATGCGACTTACTTGAGAAAGCCACCACTCGCCACAGCCTCAGCATGTGCTCCCTTATCAAGGCGTCCAAGATCAGCATACTCTGTCGTCTGCTTGATCCGTGACCGAAATGCCACGATATAAAATGATGTCTCTTTGAAACCTTCGCCAGACTCGGTAGCAAGACGTTTCACTTCGTCAATGACCTCCGACCAGTTAAAAGATTCTGTGTAAGACGCTGTTGCATAATCGTCGCGCAGAACCCGGAATTGGCCCAGAGCCTGGGCAAGGAGAGTGTTCTCGTTGTCGAGAGTCTCAAGATCGAGCAAGTGTTCTTGCTCAGTGTAGGGCGATTGAACCAGATATCTATGACCGAAGTCCGGACTAAGTTCTCTCACATCGATTTGTGCGGCGGTCTTAGAAAAGACGTCGAGTGCTGCTCCAGGAGCCGTTTGGACGTCCACAGTTGCCATTGTGGCTCTCGCAGTGGCTTATGATATCCTTCTTGGTTGGGTTTATCAAGTATATGGCCGAGTAAGTATGAGTGAGATTATATGTAGTCGGGTGGAAGAACTCGAGAATGGCAGTGGCAGATACTTGAGGGACTGATATAGGAGAAATATGAGTCAGAACAAGACGATTACACCAGCGAGCTATCGGTCTTTTATTGTCACACGCAGTCCCTACGGGCTCTTAGACCATCAAGCCTGCAATAACGTGCTAAATGACACCATCCGGGCCAGACGACGACGAAGCAGTACGTGTGGGTCGGTGAAGACTCCGTGTCAAAGGGGTTCCTATCAGCAATCACTCGTTAGTGCGGATAGTCGGGCGTCTCAAGGCATGGCACTTCTAGGCCCAGACCAGTGAGGATTGTTGCCCGAGTCAGTTAGGGTACTGATTCGTAATATGGAAGGATTTTATGCTTCGTCTTGTATGGAGCAAGGAGACTTCTAGAAGTCAGTCAAAGTCTGTCAGGGCCATAGTCCTCAGGTTCTTGATCAACAATTACACCACACTCTCACGCGTTAGAGATCGTATGTATACATGGCGACTTCTCCTCAAGTCATGGCGAAATCAGGGAGGCGGTTCATGTGAAACTCTGATATCTCAGTTCAGGGCCTCACCGCTAAAACTCCCCCGGTCGGCATTTCTGAGGAAAACGCGGAGGTGAGAGGAATATACTTTTGTGTAACCAGGGGTCTTTTTAACATTGAGGCCTATCCGTATAGCGGAGAAAGAATGTGAAACTAGCGCAGGCCAAAACACAGTGACACATGCACATGCGGTTGGCGCTAAAATGGCGACAGGTCTTTCAACCGCGGATCTTGAATTATGTACGTGTTACGGGTACAACGACCAATATCAAGGTCACTGGAGCATCACATAGAGTTAAGCATTTTCTCTTTTCACCATGGCCAATTATCGTACTTCTATACTTTACTAAACTCCGGTTATGACAGCACAGTTCATGGCCGTAAACTCTCTATGATCACTCGAATTGTCGCACGCAATCTTCCTGAAGGCGCCAGAAGCCACAGATATGTCGACATAGGATCACCAGAAGTGCCACCATTATATACGCACCTCACTATGAACGGAAGTACCAGTCTGTGTTTAGTCCTGTTTGTAGTATTAGTTATTCATTTATTCTCACAACGGATCTCCTAGTTCTTTGACAAAAGTATTGTAATTTACCCAATACTATGATACAATGCATGATGGAGTATGATACCTTCGTACCGGCAATATAAGTCCCAACCATACATATATCCAACACGAACTTGAGCGGTCACATACGTAGATCCGAATTCCTCAGAATTATCAGCAGTATTAGAAATATGGTTTTTGATTATACAACGATATGTATAATCATTATTAAACATGACTGTCTAATTGGTCTTGGCCTGGGTAACTCACATACATCTTCCTCTATCACAAAGCTCCATCATCTTCCACATCTGGCTTCCCTCTTCTCAACCAAACTTTAGCCATCTCATATGACCCCAGATAGAGTCCACTTCCTATCATTGTCCACCCTGACCGCAGAGCCGCACCCCGGAAGAATCCCCGCATCCCCCTCTCCTGATAAACCTCCTTGGATACCTTCCACGCCCCCTTCTTTGGGCGTTTTCCCTCCATCTTGGCTGCGACCTCGCTCTGGCCCTGCGCAGAACTCCCACTTTGATCCGCAGCACTCAGCATCATCCTTGTTTTAACAACATCACTTGGTGTCGTTATAAATGCTGCTACCGAGCCTGCACTTCCAGCGCTTAGGCCAGTCACCAGTCCCGTCTCAATCAACCCTGGCTCTGGCGATCCGGGACCCCGTGAATTCCAATATGTGGAGCGTACATGCTCAAAGATGGGAAACTGTAGAGCTGTGAATGGTAGGTTGCGCGCGACGAGTGCTGTGTAGCCTGTAAACAGTCGCCTTGATACGCCATCACCGGCCAACTGGCGAAATGCTTGTAGCGATGTTGACGATCCAGATTTTGCTGCTCCACGACTGTCGTTCTGCAACATTTGAGCATTCTGCTTGATGACCTCTGCTGGTGCGAGGACTAAGCAAGATGCCATCTCTGCCATTCCTGAGGCCGCTGAATGAACTAATGGCTGCGGCAATGGCGTGGCATTGCTGATGCCTCGCTTAGCGCTCTCATATGTTGAGAAAAATAGACCAGCTGTGAAATATATGAGCCGAACAATGCTTCATAGTCGCCCAAGTCATGACAAACCTGCTGGAAGGGTAGCAAGTACCACACTTCCGATACCTTGATAAAGACCCCGTAGAGCCCATATTTCTTTATTCGAGCTCCCGGAGTATGTCTTGATATAATCCTGGCTCTGTATACGAGTCTTGATGGTGTCAAGAGGGTAAACCAAGACGTCTACTGTGAATGCTGCGATAGCACCAGCCTATTGATAATGAGTAAATCAGAAGAACATGTGTCGCTATTCACTCAAACATACAATATAGATATCCGTCATGTTTGGGCCTGGTTTATTTGAAAGATGTCTCGTGTATTAAGAAAGAGTTACTAATTTTGCTCCAAGGACAAGACCTTTCTTACACCATGAGCTGGTGATGTCATGATTGTGGTTTCACATCCACAAAATTTACCCTGCACTTCAACTCATCATGGAGTCGACCTCAGTTCATGACGTGAGGAAATCGGAAATACGAAAAAAGAGCTACACACATATCAGGTTTAATAGACACTCTGAGTTCACCCTTTGAATAGCATGCTTCGTTTGACATAATGGTCACTTCACAAAGCGGAACTTCGCCAAGATATTTGTCGTTCACCTTACCAAGATATCTCTACGAATACAGCTGGCCGTGCACATCATTGGAGCGATTTCCATAATTAAGAATGTATATGACCCCTTTTCTTTGCGCCAGCCCATACACAGCCCCAAATACAAGCAACGGCGCTCCTTCTGCCGTCTATCGTTAACTCCAAAACGTCCTAAGATAATAAACCACCAAATGCTTGCGTTCCTGCCTTTATAAGTTGCGTTATCCTCTTGTCTATCATAAAGCACGCCATGAGCTACATGGCAAAAGAGATCTCATAGCTTGGCCTTTGGGGCGGGAGTAGTCTCGTTAACTACTGCCACCACAACACAAATGTCATCCACTTTACCACCACGCCAGTTCTCGTGGGGATAATATTTGTGGACCTCCTTGGCGAATGGTCCATCTTGTTTGGTGTTGACACTCGCCCGCTTGGCTGCTGTCACGAGTTCAGTAGCGAGTGCGCTCTGTAGTGTCACTGTTCGTTTGCCCTCGGAGGAATCTGGTAATTCGACCAGAGAATCCAAGGATTCCACGACACGAACACCACCGGCTTCGGTCATCTGCCATGCGCCCGCAGAGACCAAGACTCGACTGGCGATTCGAAGAATATCTTGGTTGAAGAGGTTATCCAGAACGCCGTCAGTTGCCAATACTAGGACGTCTCCATGACGGAGTGTATGTTGAGTAACGTCAGCGTCGCGAGGGAGGTCGCTGAGTTGAGCACCCCCAAATGCCGCCATACGAGCAGCAACACTGGGAGGTACAAGCGATAGTTGAAAAGGCGTGTTAAATGCGTGTGTCTGAGGTTCTGAGTATGAGTGAACACCATTAAGTCGCAGTTGCAGGAAGCCAGAATCGCCAAGGTTCGCAACTTCGAGGTTTCCATCTGCTCCCGCGATAGCTACACAGGCTGTACTGCCACCAGCACGAAGACTGCGATCGTTGCAGATTGCATCATATCCCTTCTGCATTAATTTCCGTGCCGTCAAGGGGGCTTCCGCGCTGGTTTGATGCTCATGCGCGGCAAGTGCCATGTAATCGCAAAATCCGTGAGAAAAATCAGCAGGATCTACACCAGAGTCAACCCAGCCTCCCACACCGTCAGCAACTCCAAAGGCTACCGAGCCGGAATCGTTGACGCGGCTGACAAAGAAGGCATCGTGTCCAGATTCGGGACGGGAGGACGGTCGACGGTTTCGAGGGGGCTGGATGCGATTGTATGGGTTGAAGTGGAAGACATGACTGGAGGGATCGTAAGGTCTGTCCTTGGCAATAAATGAAGATGCGACATGGTATGAGAATCTGGATGCGTCGGTCGAGGTGGAGTAGAGCTTCGATCGTGGGCATGGGGTCATTGCGACACGGGGGCGAAATCGAAGACGAGAGCAAGATTGCGTCGGAGCTAATGCAGTTAGAACAATGAGATTCCAGACTTCGGGTAGACGATGCGACCAACCCTTAGTGACCGTTCGCCATGAAGCCGTAGCAATTCGGTTGCAAGGTGCGGCCATGGAGGGCTAGAAAGTGGATCGTCAAGGACAATATTCGATGTAAATAGTTACGGCTTCGAACGCCGGATGGCGAGGGACGAGTGTAGGAATAACGATTATACTCGAATAGCAATTACAAAGATAACATCTTTGCCAACGGAATCGTAAGAGAAAAAATCGATGTTATATGAGAAGTGGGATCGTGAACGGAGAAACAAAGTTGTTGAGCACCGAATTACCAACTTGTTATCTAATCTTGGCTGGGCAAGCCCCTCCAATATGCTTTTCTTATTGCAATGGCCAACTCCATCCTCGGGAAGCAACAAAGAGTGACAAACCAAGCAAGCATTACGGTACGTACCGTAGAAGAGTTGACGAGGCGGTGCAAAGCATAAGCCACCTGCAGGCATCTCCAAATCACCGGAACCCAATCTCCGCATCCATCGATAACCGTTGTTGATCCGGGTAATAGTCCGACTAGTCACGTGTCTTCACGAGCCTGTTCCTGCCAATTCCGAGAGCAGTGAAGCCGAAGTTGACAATGCCGAGTTTGTGATTGGCCAGAGGGCAGTCGTAGGTTCCATTGCAAACTGCCATAACCGAGGAAGGTTTGCCTCCCAGTACATGACGCCTAGAAACCTTTGGTACGCCACTCTTTGCGAATAACGACAATTCAGCTCTATCGGAGGGGATTGAACAGCATCTCATCCTGCCAATCGCCTGACAACAACTCCTACCATACATCGCGAAATTTGACTGTCCTTCTCCTCCGGTGCCAATCGCAACTGTGCTCGACATCATGGCCGCTCTTCGATCTTCCTCCCGACTTGTCGGCGCCTTCTCAAGAACGGCTGCCATCCGACCCGGAACTGTCTTCACTCGTTCTATGGCTTCGGTCAGCGAGCCCGCCAAGGACGACTCCAAGTTGAAGTCCTTCCAGATCTACCGATGGAACCCCGATACTCCCAGCGAGAAGCCCCGTCTCCAAACGTACACTCTGGACCTTAACAAGACCGGACCCATGATTCTCGATGCCCTTATCCGAATCAAGAACGAGCTCGACCCTACTCTGACCTTCCGACGAAGTTGCCGTGAGGGTATCTGCGGTAGCTGTGCCATGAACATCAACGGACAAAACACTCTTGCTTGCTTGTGTATGGAACCCCCTTGGCCGAGTCGCATGCGGTATATCATTGGTACCAGAACGAAGCGCTAATATCTTTGCTTAGGCCGAATTCCTACTGAGGCTGCCTCCGACGTCAAGATCTACCCTCTTCCTCACACCTACGTTGTCAAGGATCTTGTTCCTGACTTGACACACTTTTACAAGCAATACAAGAGCATCAAGCCTTACCTCCAGCGCGATACCCCTGCCGAAGACGTACGACCTCTTTGTCACGCATAGATTCTCGCTTTTGCTAACTAAATAATCAGGGAAAGGAATACCGACAGACCAAGGAGGACCGACGCAAGCTCGACGGTCTCTACGAGTGCATTCTCTGCGCCTGCTGCTCGACTTCATGCCCTTCCTATTGGTGGAACTCTGAGGAGTACCTTGGTCCTGCTATCCTTCTCCAGTCCTACCGATGGATTGCCGACTCTCGTGACCAGCGCACCGCCGAGCGAAAGACCAACCTTGAGAACTCTATGAGCTTGTACCGTTGCCACACTATCCTCAACTGTACCCGAGCTTGCCCTAAGGGTCTCAACCCTGGCAAGGCTATTGCCGAGATCAAGAAGCAGATGGCTTTCGGTAACTAGAAGATGAAAACTATGAGTGTGCTGTGAAAAGGAATGTGAAGATTGGAAGCGGAAGCGAAGCGATCTAAAGGGTTACCGCAGAAGGATATCTGCGTATGAGATTATTAGGACTTCAACCCTGTGTATAGGCTAGGTGGATGGGAGTTCCATGATGTGTTCTGATAGCTAAACTTGGCAATATTATTTTCTTGACAGTTCACTCCTGTGTCCACCCTCTTCTGGTTTTGGTATGAATCGCTATGTTTGGGGTGCGTGGTGTTGACGATATATGCTCTAATCACGACCTTACGAACGCAACTTGACTGCCAATGTACTACGCTTGATCCCTACACGCAATTGAGGCATTGAACTCAAATCGACGATATCTACCTGGCGATCTCATCTCCCTGCCGGTATTTCAGACACGACAAACTGTTCCCGTCTAATAATGCTTTGGATCTTTTCAACCTACGGAGTACAAGGAAGGGTCATCGCAATCCTCAAATGGCTTATAGGCGATCTGAGAGTTTTTATTTACTGACTCACAATACGAATGATGGGCTCGAGGATCGGCATATAGAGAGGTACGCAGAGATCAACAGCAAGAACGACATACATTCCGTCCTTTTCCCTTGTCATCGCCTGGGCCCACTTTGAAGAATGAAACATGCATGAACAAACAGGCTTCAAGGAAAGGTCCTTCAAGGTGTTGTTTTGAAATGATGCATGCATGGTAGGAAGCTGGCAGTGAATAAGCAGGCAAACCAACGCAAGCAATAGTGAACTCACCGAACCAAAGACGCGAAACAAACACATGGGATCCAGCGGCCAATACTCACCACAATGGAGACATTGAGTACTTTGTGTTCGAGACCGCCCAGAATGAATAAAAGCTATGGCTGCAACATAGTAACATAGCTGCAAACCATTATCCAACTTGTCAAGAACACTCTAGTATTCATCAATCGCCCTGCTTCACAGGCTAAGAGAACTACAGCCAAATTTTAAATACTCATTGTGACGTTTCACCTGTGAGAAGACAGCCATTAGATATGCTTATGGCGTTTCATCTGATACCCTGTAGGAGTCCGGATATCGTGATACGAAAGTGTCTTGAACATAAACGGTATGGAACTTATTTTTATCAAGGCTCTTACTTATCTATTCTTCCCGTTGATGAATCACTGTGGTAGGTCACATAGCTACAAGATCGCCATGATCTTTTGTGACTTCTTTCTCCTTTCGCAGTATCTCATTGGATGCATACCATGCTGAGGAATGTTTGAACCTCGTATGTCGGCGTTTCCTATTAACGTCGAATTTCAACCGCCGATCACGAGCCGATCCTGCTCCCAGAGCTTTATTGCTGCCTCCAGTTGCTCATGTCTGAAGTTGTAACTGGACCTGGGATAGAAACTCAGAATCAATATAAAGGCAAGACTTCCCCCGTCCACGACTGAGTATAAACTGCCCAGTATTTAGAGCCCTATAATATTCATCATGTTCTTCAAAATCGTGATTTCAGCTGTTACTCTTAACGCCTTTGTTGCCGCGGTGCCCTATAGTACGCCATGCGCATCGCAGGGTATCTGTATCGATGCTATCAACGGCTGCGGTGTTCCGTACGGAGGGTGAGGACATCATGGAAAGCCTCTTCTCTGGAAGCTTGCTGACGTTGTCAAGATGTTATGATATCTGCTCTCCTGAGCTATCCCCCACACCACCACCCTGCACAACTTGTACGCCAACTCCCTATCCAACCATTACCCCTATTACACCAGATCCAACTATCACACTCTTTTCAGACTAGGTATACATTGGTCGATGATATGACCCTTCATTATAAACATTTTCTATGAAAGAGCCACTCCAGTACATTCAAAATTAGTAGTATGCATTGCCTGGCGTGCTTGGGCTTCGTGAATAATCGTTCACAGCTCCTGGGAACGCCCCAACTGGTGCTGAAGGAACCCCCTTGATTTCGTCATCCGAACTCAAGTCGTCGACAAAACCATCGTCTTCCCCAGGCGGTGCGCGCATGCCCTCCCATACATCTGCGTCAATGGAAGGGAGCTCGTATGGTTTGACAGTGTGAATCTCTCGTCCTGATGGCATTTTGCTGAGCAGGGTATTGATGGGTGGGACGATTTGTGTATTCATCTGATGTAATTATCAGCAAGTGTTGCAGTATAATTAGCAAGAAACCTACCGTATCATTGACCTTGTTCCATTTGGCGTCGAGCATTTCAAGCACTCGAATCTCCTCCATTTTGCCAGCATCACTTCCCCAAGCAGCCTCCTTATCCACACGCCGATCTTCGCGTTTTTCTGTAAAGTCTTTTTTCAAGCGAGTCAAACTTAGCCCCTTTTTGTTGTTGTCCTTGGCTTCAACGCCCAGCTCTGATAGACCAGCTCGAACCCATCCGATACCATCTGCAACCTGTCCGCCTAGCTCGGCGTCAATTCCAAAAAAGCGGCAAGCGCGGGCTCGACATGTTCGCCGCAGATCTTCCAGGTATTTCAGGAGAGCGCTGTTAGTCTTGTGCGAACCGGACCCTGCTGTGCTGCACAGAGATAACGCCTTGGCTGCATGTTCTGAGGCTGCCAAACAGAGTCGTGCGTAAAGATGAGCGCGTACTTTTGGAATCTCAGGTGCTTTGAACATCCACTCCTTATCGGTCTTGTTCCTATCCTGTGCGACAATGGCTGGATATGGATCGTCTTTGAGAACAGCAAGCAATGTGGCTTCAGCGAGCGCCAGGGACGACAGAGCTCGAGCTGTACCAGGCGCTACATCGGGACAAGGAGGCCCGGTTGCGGCGTGTTCACCTCGACCTGCGAGGTAATCGTATACCGAAGCAGCCTCAAGGAGACATTTTGTTGCCGTTGTGATAGCATTTGTTCGTTCTTGGACCCCCAAGAACTCACTGTTTGTTGAATACAGGGGCTGTAAGGCAGATCGAGCTGTCAGAACATGGGAGAAGCCCAATGTTGAAACCACAAATGCAATCTCATGTTCCAAAGACGAGATCTTGATCCTAGCTCTTTCACGTCCTGGAACGACTTCACCAGACAAGGTTGGTCTCCATTCGATAACCGGCGCTGTCTTGAGTGTGATAATGGCGAGACCTTTGTTACCAAGACCCTCGTCCACCGCCAGAAGGTAGGGGAGATAACCATTTATACTGGTTATGACTGTGTTCAAGTTTGAGACTTGAGAGCTCGGGGGAAGTCTCTTATGTTTTTTCAGGGCATCTCGAACAACCCCGCGGTATGTGCTGGCGTTGAGGGGCAGTGAAGGATGAGAATCGGAGCTGAAGCTTGATGAGAAAGCAAAGGCTGAAGTTGTCGGGAGGACAAAAGGAAATGGCATTTTAATTTCCAAGGTACGATTTGTCGCTCCGAGGCTGTATATATCGAGTTTCGACGCAAGATTGAGAAAAGAAAAGCCAGAGGTTTGTGGCGCAAGTACTTTGCCAAGCTCTTGGTCGAAGCCTGTTAACATCACCATACCGTGTCAGAATGAGCCATGTACACACTGTTCAAGTGACGTCCCCTACGCCGGGATTTCACCGGGGTTCGGAAGCTCCTTTTTCGGTCAACGGGGGAGATGATAATTGAAGCCCCACTAAATTTTCCGGGGTTGCTCCCATGTCATTTAGAGCTTCGCTTCGTTTCCCTAAGCTCCACGTTCTCCTCCTTCACCAACTCAGCAGAGCATCTCTTTTGCAATTATTGATGATTGCGAGGTGACGATGGCTGCCCCTTCTCCGTCACCGCACAAACCCCGTCGCAGGACAGGCAAAAAGCCTGGCAATGACGGTAGCACCCTCGACAAGATCCCTCGCTCAGAAGCCCTCGTTCGAGCGCCCGCTTTCCCTCTTGCAGCGTTTCTATGGCCCGCGCGCACATCTTTGTCGCAATGGGAGGTTCTTCCTGTGATCCTCATGATTGTTGGACTGTTCAGGTGGGCTGCTGGTTTTTGGGGATATTCTGGTAAGGACGAGTGCTTCCGCGCGCCATCATGACACCTGTCGCTAACGTGGAGTTTGATAAATAGGTTTCCGCAAACCGCCCATGTTTGGTGACTACGAAGCGCAACGACACTGGATGGAAGTGACGACACAGCTTCCCATCTCGCAATGGTATTTCCACGATCTTCAGTGGTGGGGTCTCGACTATCCTCCCCTGACTGCCTACCACAGTTGGGTTCTGGGCAAGATTGGCTCTCTCATTGACCCCTCGTGGTTCGCGCTATTCTCCTCCCGAGGAAACCAGGATCCAAATCTCAAAATCTTCATGAGGGCAACGGTTATGGTGTCGGAGTTCTTGATTTACATTCCAGCCGCGATTGTCTTTGTGCGACGATACAGCAGACTGCAAGGTGTAACCAACTGGACAGCATGGCTTGCGCTCGTCGCCATTCTGATGCAGCCTGCCACGATCCTTATCGACCACGTTCACTTCCAGTACAACACTGTCATGCTTGGACTTGTCCTAGCGAGCATGTCGAGTATGCTAGCAGAACGATACAAGTGGGCTGCGGTCTTCTTTGTTGGCGCTCTAGGGTTCAAGCAGATGGCCCTGTACTACGCCTTCAGTGTCTTCTCCTATCTCCTCGGTCGATGTGTCCACCCCCGAATCAATCTTACTAGACTGTTTGGTATTGCTCTTGTTACGGCCGCATCTTTTGTTATTCTCATCCTGCCCTTGGTTCTTGGCACCCTCTACGATAAGAGTCAAGGCATTGATGCGCAGGGAGACTCCAAGGACCCTCCTTCGCTCCCTCTGTTTCCTCAACTCGTCGATATCCTCGATACCAAAGCCTTTTACTGGCCCATTGTGGAACAGATGGTTCAGATGGTCCACCGGGTGTTCCCCTTCGCGCGCGGCTTGTTTGAGGATAAGGTTGCCAACTTTTGGTGCGCTGCGAATGTTGTTGTCAAACTTCGCCAATGGCCAACGCCTCTCCTCCAAAAGGTAGCTCTAGGTGCCACTCTTGCCTCGATTATCCCACCCAACATTATTCTATTCCTACGACCCCGAAAAACAACACTGCCGTTGGCTTTTGCCGCCACTGCCTGGGGCTTCTTCTTATTCAGCTACCAGGTGCATGAGAAGAGTGTCTTGCTCCCGTTGATGCCTATGACCTTACTTCTGGCTGGTCAGAACGGCATGAACAAGGACACCCGAGCCTGGGTAGGGTTCGCCAACCTTTTGGGAGTATGGACCATGTTTCCTCTACTCAAGCGAGTCGATTTGAGAATTCCATATGCAGTCTTGAGTCTGCTCTGGTCTTACCTGCTCGGTCTTCCACCTACCTCCCTGAGCGCTTATTTCCAAGAGGGTCAAGCTGCATGGGCTCAATGGGGAACAGCACTACTGCACATGGTATTCTACCTCTTTATGGGCGCATGGCATATTCTGGATGCTTTCGCGGCACCTCCTTTCGACAAGCCTGACCTTTGGGTCGTGGCCAATGTCGGCGTGGGCGCAGCTGGTTTCATGATCTGCTATCTTTGGTGTTTTGTTAGACTGATTCAAGAGAGTGATCTACTGCCTGGAAGTTCAGCGGACAAGGCGGATAAAAAGAACAAGACCTTATAGAGGTGAGGTTTTTGTGTATATTAAATTTCAATACCATTTTGATTTGATGTTATTCTTTACTTTCGTAATTGGAACATGAGGCAAGGGATAACGTCTGCCGGCTCAAGGAGGGTGTGAGTATCCGAAACGGAACAGTGACTGAAAACCACCCGATCACGAGCAGGCCAGGTCGGGTACAAAAAAAGGTGGATGAAGTTGAGTGAAGATTCATACTGCGATGCAGCCCATTAGGCAGAGGAACGTCTTTTCCGCGGCGCTGGAAAAGGGTTTGACCTCGTAAGTGAGCAGGTGTTCGTTCATGGGGCAAAAAAGCAAAGCCACAGCCTAAGATGGTACCGTCACCTGGGCTCCAGCATCTGGCTGGTTGATGTCATGTCCTTTATGCGCTGGTAACTACAGCCTCATTTTTCTTCGTATCGAAGAGATTTGACCCAACCTCTGATCTTTGGTTGAGATGGCACAGACTTTTGAGGGATCTGACATCGCCACAATAGGGATAAACTCGCTTACATGGATTTTCTGGAACAGCAGGCTCTCGAAGAAAGTATCCGAGCAACCGCACGGCCGGTATCAAAACACTACGTACCTCAATACATCCGCTGGATGTGTATCTTGCAAGGATCGGGTCCGATTTGAGCATGCGGTCTGCGGATAAGGCATTTGCAGATCTTGTCATAGAAGCTAGGTCTCTTATGGAAGCTGGCATTCGTTCATCTGATATTTGTCACCTTGTCCTGCCTCATCCCACAGCAGGCTCAGACTCGAACAAGGGTGTGAGTGAAAGCCAAGGGTTCATGACAAGGCACACGCAAGCACACTCGAGGTGTGTGGGCTCGGAAACAAATCGCTATTTATCGTAAATCATTGACAAAAAGTGGCGATCTGGGGGGATTATGCTGTCACCGGCTGAAGAGCCAAGATAATCTTTGGGGCGAGGCTTGTGAGAAGTCGTGGGGGCGGAAACTGAACAGAAGGTCGGATAGTTCATGATGATCCGAAGTGTATCGTCAAGGGTCTATAGTTTCTGATGGTGGGAAGACCGATGTAAGTGGTTGATGACCGCTCATAACCCAGTTTTGACGGATACACGGCCGTCAAGTAACAAGGCACCAAAAGCGAAGGGAAGCAGGCGGAACAACCCATCGCTGAGCCTGAAGGAACAGTTCCGGGAAATAACAGAAGAGACGAATATGTCTACCCCTGCTTGCATTGAGCGATCCTACTGTCGACAGAGTAGCTGACTCGGCCGAGCACATGCAAAAGGAACAGACAAAGATCCAAGGCCCGGGTTCAGCCATGATCGGCAAAGCCAAGAGGAAAGTTTATGAAACGTGTCACGGCATGATGAATGGATGTGTGCTGTTGATTGAAGTGGGTGGTGTAAGGCTGAGGAGATTTTGCAGGAGGAATAAGTTAACCGAAAGAAGCCAAAAGCTCCGGCAGAGCTGGGATGTGCTGTACCTGTGCGGGTAATTGTTGCTCAGGCCTTTGTTATGGAGCATCGCAGCATGTACTAGAAAAGAGTTGATAGTAGTCCAGATGACAGAAATATCGAGGCAGCTTTGGTCTAAAAATCGAAATTCTTTACCTAATCTTTATTTCACCCCCAGCTTAGACCCCCTCTGCTGACCTGGGCTGTAAGTTGTAGGTGAAGTTCCATGACTTTTGAGCCCCAAAACAATTAGCGTCCGTGGCTGCGGCCTTAGTTTAGGGCACTCGTAGCGCTAGACCTGGTTGAGTCTGAAGGATGCAACCAAATTGCAGCTTATTAGTTGGGGCTGATGCTGACTGGTTGCATTTTGAGATCCCTGGATAGTGCTGACTGTGTCTGTCGGGGACCTTGTCCAACGTCCAAACAGAATAGAGCAATTCCTCTTGGCTTAAAATAAGCTGACTGTGGGGCCTGAACTGAAGGCCATTTCTTTTACTGGGTTATTCAGAGGGTGGCTTTGGCCTAGGCTTAAGCATATCATAGTAGTAACCAACTCTATATCGACACTCGAGCATGTTGGCCAAGACCAACAACAACAAAGGCTTGCCTTTTGAAACATACTATCTAATCATATTCTAACAAGGCTGAGGTCTTGAAATGTGAGTGGTCTACGGGTACCTCTAGTCTACAAGCACAAAGGACATCCTCCATGCACCCACAAACAAAAGACCCATATCGTGATGGTGACAGTGCATCATCTCGAGGTCCACCATCCACTGTCGATGCTCCAATGGTCTGACAACAGTCTCTGAGCATAAGCACAAGCTAGGTAGAGCCTAATCTTAGACGGCAGAGCCTACAGAAGGCGAAAAAGCAACCCTCACTGCACTTTCTTGGGACTCAGCCCCCAAAGGCCAAGGGCCCCAGCCATGGCCTACATGCAGGTATTGCAAGCATTGCCCATCCTATGTACATATTCCGCCCCGTGGGTACAACACTTTTGGGCTTTGAGCTGTCTATCTCATTGAACCCATTCCCTTCTTTGTCTAGGCTGTCGCCCCTTGCTCAACGGGTACTCCGGCCATGACAAAGTGAAAGAGAGCAGGCCTTCATTACTCAGCTCTCGTCCTCTTCTCCGCCTTGTTTCTCCTCTTTCTCTTCTTGTCTTGTTTCGTTTCTTCCTTTCACTTGGAGCTCAGCTTGAAACTAAACTCGCTTGATATCCACTGGTCGTTTCTCACTACCTAACTACTCACAATGGTATCCAAGTCCCTGGTAGCCCTCACGGCGGCTCTCGCTACAGTATGGGCTCAGTCAACAACCGATGCGCCTTCAGCTACCGTCCAAGAATCAGCTACAGGAACTGCATCTTCAGCGGAGAAGACACATACTATCAATGTTGGAGCTGTAAGTCGACTCTAAAGCAGTTCACCAATACCACAATGCTGATGAGATAGTCTGGCCACAAGTTCACTCCCGCCGAGGTCGAGGCAGATGTCGGTGATATTATCGAATGGCGCTTCTATCCCAGTAACCACTGGGTCATCCAAGGAGACTACGATTACCCGTGTATTCCTTATGAATACGCCGGCCTAGACCGTACAGGTTTCTCTAGCGAGATGCAAAAGGTCCAGGCCATCACCAACGATGTAAGTTGTAACAGGTTTACGAATTTCAAGTCGGAGGGCGTATACTTACATAAAACAGGGCCCTCGATTCCGAGTCCGCGTTAACGACACTGATCCTTTCTTCTTCTACTGCGGAGCTCCAGGATCATGCGTGAAGTACAAGATGATGGGAGTCGTCAATCCTGTAAGATGCCCAGGTTCTGCTTTATCAAGTCGTTGACTGACATCCCAAAGTCAAAGAATGAGACACTCGCGGGATATCTCAAGAATGCAGAGGGAGTCGACCGCCAACTAGTGCCCGGTGACCCATGGCCGACCGAAGAAGGCTTCCCTGAACCTTCTTCAACTTCTGGGTCTTCTTCTGATGAGCCTTCCGACGACGACAACAACAGCAGCGGAGGTCACAAGAAGTCTCTCTCCACTGGAGCTATTGCTGGTATTGCAGTTGGCGGTGCTGCTGTTCTTCTTCTTGCTGGGGCTCTCCTCTACCTTTGCGGGCGACGAGGTGGTTTCGACAAGGCTTATCGCAAGAGTTTCCGCAACAGTGCTCCTCCTCCCCCTCCTGTCGTCGAGCAGTCCATCTACTCTCCTCACCCGAGTGTCGCCGATCCTTGGGCTGCCCAGAAGAGCCCCGGTCTCATGGCGAGTCACTACGGCCAGCAGAGCCCGCCCATGAGCCCTCACCAGTCACTTGCCTATGGAACTCACCCAGGGATGGTAGACGGAACACCCGGCTCATACTAGTAAGAACCCCCTCTTCAGTTTCGCAAGCTTATATACTGACTCGTCGACAGCGATTACCAGAAGCCACAGATGGGTGCTTCCCCTTCTACTACCCCTAAGCCTGCGGAACCTATCGCCCCTGTCGAGCTTCCAGGCTCCCCCGATCCTGGACACTCTCCTGCCCCTACGTACAACACCAACAATAATGTCAACAACGATGGAAGAACATTCTCGTGGCACGGGGACGAGCAAGGGCACTACCGCCCCGCGAACTAAGTGTCATGTACACAAAACGTAGGGTGCAGGAGTCATTATAGGCGTTTTCACTGGGGCAGTCATGTTATACAGGAGTTGTGGGGCGAGCATTTTATAACAATGCGTTTTTTGTTTGGTATTCACGTATAGGTACTCCACGATACCAAATGGTTTTAATTCTGTAATCAATATTTGTTTCTCATGTCATGCCTCCAGGGGCCTCCCTTGGGGTATCGCCATTTATGGCTTGTAGCACGCTGAAAATAACAAACAATTACAACTACCTATGCAAAGATCGTATACAAAGAGTGATGACGGAATATAATTTGTAGTGCTTGGGTGCTCACTCAACAATTCGATGGAAACAACCAGAGATAAAACTGGATATGGCTACAAGATAAAGAAGATATAGGGTATCATTCAAATCGACAGCGATTGGCGAGGTTCATGCATCTCTAGTGCAGCAACGTCCAGCTAAGCTCGGCTGTCTTAGGCGGGACAGGGGAACACAGAATGTTGTGAGAGTGAAATGAGATAGCATAAGATTAAATTTCGTTCGTTGGTTCCGGGCCACTGCATGAAAATTTGGGAGAGAACCACTCGTATTGTCAATGGCCAAGATATGACCAATGGATGTTAACAAAAGCGTATAATAATAAAGGTACTCAGGGCAAGTCCAAATCATGTCAATTGTGTAAAAGGCTGCAGGGTAGTAGTGCTGTCTTGGACCAGACCGAAGTGTCAGACCGAACAGTCATAATTCCCACGCCACCAGTGTCGTAAAACCCTAATCAAAGTTAATTGTCGCCTCACAAGTGGAAGTCTAGGCAGCACAGCATAGTAGAAGAATCGTATTGGAAATGTCACAGCAAGGAATCCCAACGGAAAACATTCACGAGAATCAGAGCCAGATATTCGAAGAGCCGAACCGCCTTTTTTTTTTAATTCCATTAACCGTATTTATCTCATCCGTAGAGAGACCCAATCCAGCCATGAGTGGCCAATCCTTTCGCGCCAGAGACAGGTAAGAACTGGTGAACAACCCGTGCGTAGCATCTTCGAAATTCGTGAGGTATCGTAGCTATGCAAATCCCAGGATAGAGATCGCTTAGTCGAAGAGACCGAAGCCCATATCCTCGTCGGACTCCTCCTTCTCCTCTTCCTTCTCCTCCTCCTTGGCCTCCTCGGCGGCACCACCAGCGGCAGCGGCACCACCGGAAGCGCCACCAGCACCACCAGAAGGAACGGAAGCAAGCTTCTGGGAGCCCTCGGCGATGAGCTAAAATAGCATGTTAGTCTCGTGTGTACGCTGAAGAAAAAAGTGCGGGGTCAAACATACCTCCTGGACGTCCTTGCCCTCAAGCTCAGAGATCAGGGTGTCGAGACGGTCGCTGTCGGCCTCAATGCCAACGGACTCAAGGACGGCCTTGACATCGGCGGCAGAGGGGGAGGTGTTACCTCCGAGCTGGAGAAGAAGGTAGGCTGCGAGGTGCTTCATTTTGAATGTGGTTTCTGATTGCGAACGGTTAGGAATAAGTTCGGGAACAGGAGGGGTGCAAGAGATTATATACTAACATTCTGATGTCAGAAAAGAACAAGAGAGATCAATCAATTTAACCGCAAGTTGGGCGGAGACTGAAACCTTCGAGTTCGGTGGTTGTAAGGTTGCTTGGTGACAATATCTAAAAGTTCGCGCCGAATTTTGATCCTGTGGGCAGATCCAGATTGGTGTTCCGCGCAGCACGTGACTGTACTAAAAGCACGTGATGTGGGTTTTGAGGGAAGGAGCCACCCAGCCAGGAAGCTACTTACGGGCTGGACTACTACAGTTCTACAAGACTCGACAGCGGAGACAAATTTCTCACAAGGAGTAGATCCAGACAGCAAAATATGGTGATGGCAGTCTGCCAACCATGAACGGCGAGGCGGCTGTATTGTCGTTTCTGTAGAATGACGCTGAGTTGCAGACGCTGTTGAGAATCAGGAAATACTTCAATAATCAGAGTATGGAGGATTGGAATAAGTGCGGTAGTCTAGTTGGATATCGGATCCCCGACAGACGACAGACGTTAAAATATAATATAGCTAGTACCTTGGAATCTAGTCAGATTACGAGTGGTAAAATTTTACCTGTTGAATTGCGTTTGACAACAACCACTTGGTCCATCATAGCAATGGTCTCATGATACGGTAGATAAATCATATGTCTTAAAAGTTCATTGTATCACTGAAACATGCCGACATGCGCCAGAACGAGAGAGCAGGTATACATTACATGTTGGGCTGTGGGTAGCAGTCCCAAAGAATAATGGATTTGGTAGAATTCATAAGTGAGAATTCTCCAGAATTCGATGGGTTGTTAGAAGTCCCAAGAGCAGGTCTGCCCCAGTCTCAACCAATCTTATCATCACTGGTGGTGACGTTCATACTCTTGTTCTCCCAATCCAAGTGTCGCTTCATACGCATGTACATGTTGAGAATGGTAATTCGGAAAAAAGCGGCAACCGGACTCACAAATAGCACCGCCACATATATATACACGTGACTAGCGCCGCACCCAACATGTGGCGCTTTCCCTGCTTGCACGGCCGCGCCCATAAAGTCGGCCGTTGACTGATTCTTTGCTCTTCACTATCTGTATGCCCTTCTCCTCCTAAATTTCGTGATCGCCTGCATCTCAGGCGTTTTCGATGAAATTTTCGAGCGAATACGACCCCAAACAGACCTCCTATCGATTCTGCGCCTCACGTCACTAGAAAGTCTTAAACCTGGGCATTTGAAAGACGTCAAAGTGCCTGACAACAGTCTGAGAGAGTTCAGGAGCTTTTCCAACCGCTCAATGACTCACAATCCACGCCCGAGGCTATTTGCTCGTCTTTGGCTCTGAGGGCTCTCGTCAACTGATTTGTCAAGCTCTTTGACTCATATCCGACGCGATGCCTGTAAGTACTGACCCAAAGGCAAATCATGCGAATATCAGGAAAAAGTTGACCATGGTTTTTCCAGATCGGAGATCTTCTCGCCCAGATCAGTGGTGGTGATGAGGGATCCGCCCCTTCACCCACACCCACAACGAACCTCCTTCGATCGAACACGCTACCCAAGAGGAAAGCTGATGATCATCCTCAACCGAGTGTCTCTAAGGCGCCTCGAGTCACAACTTTGTCCAGCACCGTGGGACCACGGACAACACAATCTCCTACTACATCATCCAGGTCAGGTCTTCCATCGAGACCTTCTGATAGACCAACCCCCTCACAACGACCTTCGAATCAGACAAATGGTGGAAGTAAACCTACAGTCTTGTCTTCCAGACCTATGAATGGGAATAACCGAGTTTCCAAACCTGCTGCCCCTAGCAGACCATCTCCAGTACCCTCAAATGCACCTCCTGTACCCCGTGGTGCTCCACCAAAGAAGGGGTCATTTGCTGAGATTCTCGCTCGTGCTCAGAAGGCACAGGCGTCAATGGGTCAGGTTGGTAAGATTCAACACAAGAAGGTAGAGGGCGGTACCATCAAGAAGGGCAGGGAGGAACCACCACCTACAAAGGTTGATCCTCGTGCTTCCAAGAACTCAAAACATCGGCCTTCACCTGCTGCTTCAGGCTATTCGGGGACAGCGAAGCCTGGTCAAAAGAATGGTACGCCTATGGCAGGAGCCGGAAAAGATCCACGTAACGGTAGGCCGCTACCTCCCTCAAAAGCGGATCGAGGCAGAGTGACCAGTGGCAAGGCACCCGGAGGCAGAGCTGCACCTGTGGAAGAACCAAAGAAGGTTAAGAAGGCGGCTGCGGCAACAACTGGCTACACTGGCACTGCCAGACCTAGACCAGGCAGTGAAGCCCCCAAAAAGAAGGATGCTTCTCGTGGCGGAGCACTACTCAGTGCACCACGAGCCCCCCGCCCAACACATTCGAAGTCACGATACGAAGACGATTATGACGAGGAGTTGGATGATTTTATTGACTATGATGACGAAGAAGACGACGGCGGTGGTCCACGATATGATTATGCCTCTGACGGGTCTTCGGACATGGAGGCAGGCTTGGATGACATTGATGTCGAAGAGCGACGAGCAGAGCAGATTGCTCGACGTGAAGATATTGAGCAGGAACGTCTTGAGAGAGAGCACAAGGCTAGCAAAGAGGCCCGCAAGCGCCAGGCCCTAGAATCTCTACGAGGCCGACAACGACGATAAACCCATTTTCAAGATCATGGTTTTGTCAGAGTATACTGCCTATTACGCCCATTGGAGCATTGGTAATAAAACCTTTGCTTATTTGAGTACATGTCACGGCCACGCTGGCAACGGTCGAGGAGTTACTTATTAAGGGGCGTTCTACGAGCCTGGCTTTTCTTTTTTGTCTCACCTTTCCACCTTCACTTTTCCCCTGCGCTTTGGTACTGCATGTCTTTTGTTTAAGGGCTACATTAGCGATGGAGTTGTATTCTTTCACCCCCTCCTTTTCTTTTCCCCTTTGTTTTTTTGAACTGCATTTTTCCAACAGGTGGCTGCATGGCTTTGGTCGAGGTTGATAACTGACGACCCGGACGGATTGACACAAGAAGTGGATAACACTATTGGGGCTTTAAAGGCATAGCGAAATCCATCATAGTTCGGATATAACAGGGACAGCGCTTCAGAGTGATGTCGTTATTAAGAAGTAATTGTTTAATCGTATGAAATTTCCATGACTACGAATCCCGCTCCATCAGGCTCTCGTAATAGACATGTAATCACTGCACGAGCTTACTTGTGAACGGTATTTATGGTAACACTAACTCATATCAGCCATATGACACGCATTCGCATCCCGCGTTACAACGACTTGTTGCTTGTTGGTTCAAAGTCTGTCTAGATAGAATACAGCACAACCCGCAACTTTGCGCCAAGCTGTCGAAGAAAGAAAAAGTACATCTTCCTACGTTGAAAGCGATCGACAGAGAAATGTACATAACAGCAACACATTATATAATTTTCCGATTCCATAATGTCTAAGACTTAGACGCCATTAATGCCCTTGATTAATTTAACGCCTTCTTTCCCTGCCCAATCCAAAAGCAATGCGCCCAGAGTCATCCCAGAGATGTTACAGATGTTGAAGCGAGTCTCCGTGATAGAGCTGATCAATCGATGTAACCAGGCTTTGAACAGCCTTTGAACAGCCCGGTATTTGCTCTATCAAGTGAGTACATCCCACATCACACAACAAGCTCGACGTCGAGTCGGCTAAGATACTTGTACATGTTACAATAGCAACCCGGTATCCAGGCCAGGACAACTATCCATTTGAGAGGCGCAGGCAGAACGACCAACCAAATTCGCGACACAGACGCACGTAAGCACGCAGCTGTAAGGCAATTCTGAAGACAGATGATGAAAAGTTAAAGTAGTCAAGGCAGATCGTCGCTCTTGGACGACTTGCCGCTGCTGCTCCCGTAAGGTCTCAGGTTCCATCCTTGATAAGGTTTAACTCCTTGAGTGCCTTTAGCACCAGGAACAGTGGATGGGAGTGGGTTATGGCGAGGCAGGTTAGGTTCTCGCTTGATAGGGGGAGGGGGAAGTGAAGCTGATGCAGCAGGAAGCAGACTTGGGGGAGGAGGATGCGCTGGGAGATCAGGCTTGGCTAGCTTTGGCTCTGCTTTGACCTCTGCATCCTCAGGCTCCATGAGCCCCTTTTTGCGGAGGTACTGAATCGACTGAAGGACGGTAAGATCTTCTTGCTCCTTATCGTTAAGGATTAATCGTTGCTGAATGGTGAGACGTCCATTGTTGGCCTCACGATCCTTCATAGCCGCCTCGCGAACTTCAGGATCATGGACGAAGCGGCACTTGCCCTTCTTTCCGCATGTTCCACCAGTGGAATAATATTTACAATGTTTGGAAACGTCGGCTTTCTTGGCCGGCGGTGGAGGTGGCGGAGCGACGTGAGAACGAGTAGACATAACTTCTGGCTCGTCGTCTGAAGACTCCTCAGATGGATCTCGCATCTCGTCACCTTCATCGCCTTGCTCTCGCTTGCGCTTGATCGACGACTCGACTTTGCGCAGTTGCCGTCTCAGTTTGTCGGCTTGTTTCTCTAGCGAGGAAGCCTTGTCTTCGCCATTGTGTGCCAGCTCGGCAGTCTTCTTGGCCTCCACACGGGCTTTTGTAGGGAAATGCTTTTTCCTGTCTGCTAGGAAAGCGGCAACATCTTTGACACTGCACTTGTTAGGATAACCACAGCACGGGACAAACTCTACTTACTTGAGTGTTTCTTGTCCGATCAAGTCGGTCAGTACCTTCTCCTCTCCTTCATCGTCTTCGGATTCCGATTCCATACCAGGTGTTAACCCTAGCGTGTTCGTTTTGCGCTTCTTTTTCTTTCCTAGAGTGGGAGTTTCGGATTTGTTGTGATTGGCATCGTTTTGCCCGTGCTTCTGGTGACGCTGCTTGTCGTTCCCATGATGGCCTCCACGCCCACGGGAGTTCCCATCCCTGAAGCCTCCTCGACCGCGGCGATTGTTGTGGCCATAATAGCCATCCTGACTATGAGCAGAAGGCGGAGGAGGCCCAGGATATGTAGGATATTGTGGGGGAGGGTAATGAACCGCTCGGGGATCATGGGGGTACGGTTGGGAATACCCATTGGCTGGCGGCATGGCTTCATGCTCGTAGCCAGGGCGCACAGGACCATTCAATGGAGGCTTTGATCCATTGCGGTCATTGAAGCCGCCGCGAGATCTTCCGTTGCCATAGTGAGCTACAGGAGGCTGCCCACCACCGTTCCACTGGGCTTGATTCGGAGGTGGTGGACCTTGATAGGGGTATGCTTGCGGACCGCCATAAGGGGGCTGTTGCGGATATTGAGCAGGAGGATATGGTTGGGAAGCGTAGTTGGGATGGTAGTTATTGGAAGCGACAGGACCTTGTGGGTGTCCATGGGACGGATGTCCATGCTCTGGGGCCCACTGAGGCTGAGGGGGAGGATAGCTGCCAGCAGGTAGATGGGCGCCATACGGAGGAGGGTTGTGGTGAGGAGGGTATGGTTGAGCACCGTACTCATAATGACCTTGAGGTGAGCCGTGGTAGTCTCCACGACTGCCGCTGTAATGATTACCACGTCCTCGGCTGTGATGCCCTCCTCGACTCTGACCATGCTGGGCATAGGATGGAGCTTGAGGCCCATAGCTCTGAGGACCACCTGAAGGAGCCGGCGGTGGCGGAGGTGGAGGACCGTAACCGTAACCCGACATGTTGAAATCGAGTGTAGTGTGGATGACGCTGGCGAAGTACAATGGAAGTCGAGGTCCAGCTAGCAATGTTTGGTTTTTGAGGGGGATAAATAGGGCTCGGCAGTTGGAAGTTGACCCGTTGAGTTCTAATGCGATTTCGAGATGTCTTTCTATAGTGATCGATTGGAGGGTTCCCAGTTACTCGAAGAATTGATAGAAGTCGGCGTGGACGTGTGTTGGGAATGCAAAGCCTGAACTGCGAACGAAGAAAGAATGTTGACACGAGAATGAAAAGGGAGAAAATGGCTTTAGTGAAAGGAGGGTTAAAAACCAAAAGTTGACAGTAATGTTGTAGCGTCTAGGCAGTCAAGGCAATCGTTCGAGGGACTGCGGCTGCCCGTGGATGTTGCTTTCCAAAAAAGAAGGTACGACGACGGCCAGACGAATTGAAAGTTGGAAGGAGCTTGCTGTGACGAACTTCCCTTCACACCGCAGCCGCGAAAAACATACTAATCTACTTCCAGAAAGCGGTGAGAGGAATGACTAGCTGGAAGTGGCTTGGTGCACCCGGCATTATTTTTCTGCCGCGCCGTCCAAAGTTTTGGTGGTGAGGAAACAACGAGACTATATGAATGGTGAAGCATTATCTTGGGTGAAGGGATTCTTTT
This sequence comes from Fusarium graminum, assembly GCA_013266165.1. NCBI lineage: Eukaryota > Fungi > Ascomycota > Sordariomycetes > Hypocreales > Nectriaceae > Fusarium > Fusarium graminum. The sequence continues at coordinate 20,173 of JAAGWP010000058.1, read as the reverse complement.
TATGATTGTTTAACCATTTAACCGTCCTAACTGCTCATTCTCCATCATCAAGCAAGATCATAAGAGAGAATTTGATAGCGATCGGCTTTCAAAATGTTTATCTTGGTATGTCATACCCCACCAAAGATCTTGCGCAGAGTCAAGACTCATAAGTTGTTTAGACAAAAATCGCCGATTTGGTGCAAATTGCGCCCGAAGATTTCTCGAAGCGCAGCATAGATGCTATTGAAGACAACATCAATGCGAAATACTCTAATAAGGTAAGACTTCAGGAATATGTCGATGGGATGTGCCACAGATTAGCTAAATGAATAAAACAGGTTATCCAAAAGATAGGTCTTTGCATCTGCTTGTACGATCTGCAATGGGCGTCAGAAGGTCTTATCGGCCATGGCACAGGTCTAGTCAATGTCAACGGTTCGTCAATTCACAGCCTCCATCCGGATGCAACTAATGAGACGGCATAGCTGAGTTTCGCATGGTAGTATTTCGTCCATTCAAGGGCGAGGTTATGATTGGCAGAATACGAAGCTCTACTCCTGCAGGAATCAATCTGAGAACTGATTTCTTCGACGACATTTTTGTGCCGTTTGAAGAACTTCCAGAGGGTGCAGAATAGTAAGCACTCTGCAGCCTCATATGTAGCGAGAGAATCTGACTTCATATAGTTCTCATAGCGAACAACTCTGGATTTGGAACCTTGACGACGATCGGCTGTTCTACGATAATCATGAGATGGTTCGCTTCCAAGTTATCGATGAGGAGTGGCATGACCAAGCTCCTGCAGGACCAACTCAACTCGAGGATTCACCTTTGAAGACCCCGTATCGCATCAAGGCCAGCATGGCTGCGGAAGGACTTGGAGTTTGTCTCTGGTGGGATGGAGCATAGTGATGGATTAATGAACTGGAGAAGTACGGAAAGGAACAAGAGTCTGAGATGATATGTCACCGCGTTATATTTGGCGTATTTACATTTCCTTGTTCTATGAATCTACGATTTGATACCCGCCAGCAGACGATCCTCAACGCTATCCAAAACAGAGTAATGCTCAACGACATTCAGATTCTCAACCTCAGCCACGAACTGCTTGTGGGGGTCCTGGCCAGGACCGCCCATCATGGGGTTAGGCATTTGCTGCGACTGCATCTGCTGGGCAACCTGACTGGCAGCTACATTATGTTAGCCATCGTACATATCGTCACGTTTTGGGTACTTACCATTGTCACTTCCAAGGAGGAAAACGTAAACGAACTGAAGACCGAAGATGCAGAGAAAGTACCAGCTGATGCTGGACATCCAACGAGGATCCATCTCCTTGGTCTGAACACCGGCCTGAAGCATGCTCTTGAACTTGATGGTGATGGGGAAGGGTAGTTTCACTAGTATTGTTAGACTTGATCAAGATCGGCCAAGCAATTGAACATACTGATGACGTATCCACTGAAGAAAGCATTGATCCAGCTCATGATAAGTGTGTTGGGAATAATCATGGCCATGTTGTTCTTCATCATGCCCATCATGCCGTCCATGGCGCTAGGGTCAGACAGAGGGTTAGCAGGAGGTTGACCCTTACGGTCGGGTTCCTTGAGATATGTTCCAGCCTCGTAATTGGTCGTTAGAGTATCACGTCGGGACTCGAATGCTTTCTGAGAGAGGACATGATGGTTGGAACGAAGGGCTACACCACGAGCAAGGTAACGTTGCTCACGCATGGTCTTTTCGTCCTGCTTCTTGGGCGCGGTTGCCATGAGAACAGATACGTAGTGACGAAGAACACCAGTCAGGACCATGACGATGGTGATTGGGATAAGGATCCAGTAGCTATAAGCTCAAGTCAGCGATTTGGCCTGACGGCAAGTTATTCGGGAGCTGACGTACAACAACTGGGGATCCCTATGAAGGGTTTGGACAGGATTCTGAACCATGATGCCGGGAATCAGAGGCGCGGGTTACGAAGACTAAAAAGGCGAAGCTGATGTCGCGTTGCAATAGAGCTGTTGGAGTTGCGAGGTCCAAGGTTGACAAATAGCCACGATTCAAGCAAAGTTACGCCACATGCGGGCGGAGCTATCAATCGGTGGCTGCAGACCCAGTACTCCCCTGTACCAGCCACATCCTATAGCGGACCTTGGCTTTTAGTGGTTAGACATTCGATGAAGGGACAGCTATCCACATGCTTCAGCCCCACGACAAGACCTCCCATGACAGCGAGCCTTGACACTTTACGCATTAATAGAAACAGCTGCTCTGCTTTGACAACAAACAATACACAGAACCTCGATTCAGAGCCCAAAGGCCTATACTTCATCATGGCTAACGCCGCCGAGAAGATTTCCGTCTACAACCTTGCCGGTAAGTTCATCCACTAAAACCGCTTATACGAAGCTATCTTCTGACACGGTGGCTCCTCGCAATACAGATCTCAAGAACACCTCCGATGATGCCATTCCCAACTACCTCAACTCTCTCAAGTTCCGCCAATCTCATACTCTGACCGATGTTCGACTTGCGCTCGGCTACACTGCTTTCGGTATTGCTGCCGCCTGTTTCCTCTGGGACTACAAGCTAGGCTTCGAGAGCACAAAATACTACACAGCTGCGGCAGTCGCGCTCTACACCTTGACCAACACCGCCTTGACACTATGGATTATGTTTCGGGAGAAGGGGGTCATCTACGAGGGAACTTCACCCTCAGGTGAGAAGGTAAAGCGGATTACAATGTGCATGCGTATCTACATCGCACTAACAGCCACACTCAGGTCTCTATCAGCAGCTCTACTAAGAAGAACGTTCCGATCTACAACCTCGAGGTCACTGTCACAAATAAGAGCTCGAAACCAAGCGTTCACAAGATCTCCAAGCCTTTTACAGGCTGGTTTGATGAGACCGGTCAGTTTGTGGCTGTTCCCTTCCAGGAGCTACTCGCCAATTCGGTACCTGCGATTGGAAAGCGAGACCCAAAGCGTGTCACTGTGTCCAAGGAGTTGTTGGATGCTAGCCCCGATGTTCTCGATGCGATCCTTGCTGCGAACGCGACTGGTGTTGAGTCGGTAACAGCTGGTGTAACTGAAAAGAAGGGAGGCAAGCGACGCAATGCGTAAGGCTATATATGGTTCATATTGTATATTAAAAAGATCAGAAAGAGGCCTGTATTCATTACGGAGTTTGCAAGGAATCATGTCTTGATACCACACATTCACGGGATACCACCAATTTTAAAAAAAGAAACGCTTTACTTAAGCAACAATATTCATTACTATCGCACCAAATGCCTTCTTATTCTGAACGAATCTTCGTGTTACACGAAACTTTTCCGACTATCTACCCTGCGCCAACTAGGAAAAGAGATTGCTTCTTGATGTCTTAATCCACATTGCCTCTTTTCAGAAACGCCTGGTGTCTCACTTGAGATCCGCCCAGGCCGCTCTGGCCAGTCGTGCTGTCTTTCTTACTTCTCGTACTCTATGTCCACACACCAATGTCAGTTGCCTCTGCACCTGAGGCGAATGTGGTACCAAATGCTGTGAGTCGTATGTACGAGGTAGACTTCCCACAATCTCCAGCGCAAGTTTGCCGCAAGCACCCTCTGTCTCTACGTCATCAGTCGCGGAAGTGGGCTTATATGAGAAGACGCTGCTGCAGATCTTGATGATGCTTCGAATATGACCCTTGCCCTTTTCGGAAGCCTCCGCGAGCGTGTTCTTAATCACATCGAGAGCTGCTTTGGTCTCGGGGCCAATACCGCTGTTCTGCGCGACAGCGATGGAGATTCGGAGGATGTGGTCCGCGTCAGCTTCGTAGATAGCAAAACCCATATGTTTTACCATCAGCAGGACCGCGGTGCTATAATGTGCCTTGATTTGCTGGTCCTGAACATCAGGATCCTTTCCTGTAGCGACTTGTAGCATTGGGCTCACAAGTTGGAAGTAGACCTTTTGTGTCCAGAGAGGTTTGACAATGGCGTAATTTTCTTTGTTTAGCGGTTGCTGAGGGGCAACGATCATTTCGAGCCTACGCGCCAATTCAGCGCCGAGCTTAGGATCCTTCGGGGATTGCTTGATCATATCAAGCAGTGCCTGGGCTTCCTTGCCGCTGTATCGCCGCACCATTCCTGCCACAAGGGCGTATATGGAGGTGATTTGTTCTAAGCGAAGAGTTTCGTTTCCGGATTCAGATGAGGTTAGCAAGTTGGAAACATGTTGTCCAAGGGCTGTCATCAGACTTGGGATTGTCTCGATTTTATACTTGTTGGCCAGAATTGTGAGGATCGAAAGAGTCACTGGTCTGCTGAAATTTGTGTCGGCTGTGAACCCACTAAGGATCAACTCCTGGGCAACTCCATTATCAAACTACAATCGGGTTAGTGGAAATGACTTTAGACGGTGTAGTCAGAACAACGTACCAGTCGTGCTACTGCTGAGGGTTGCAAAGCTTGCAGTATACCAAGAGACAGAACATTGGGTGCTTCTGATGCCAGCCAGTTCCAAGACGAACCATTCTCCATCAACGTTTGCTCCTCTGGTGTCTTTAGGGGCATAGTGATGGAATCGTCCCGGAAGAGGGTGATCGCGAAACTCTCTGCTTTAAGTGACGTTTGCTGAGATTCACTAAGCTCGCGTATGATGAACCCTGTTAGGGTGGAGATGAGATAAAGAAATTGATGTCCAGAGGCTTGGTCAACATTGGTGAAGTCATCACTTAGACTTAGAGCCGGTTTGCCGGTTTGAGGATATGTTTTGACAACCTTGGTCGCCCGGCGGTAAAGTTGCCTGGCTATGAATAGTGATACCAGGAGGAATTCGCTTCTGATCTCGGCGACAGACGCTGTTGGGGGAACCCGGCTATGATATCCAAAGGAGGAGTCCATCTGCTTCTCTCCACCAATTTGGTTCAGGTCTGGGTACGCAGCACCGATGTTTTGCAGTGGCTCATCCTCAATAGGGAGGTCGTTTTCTGGGCTTTTTGCCAAACAAGCGTCGTTAAAATGCCGGATTGTCGATTGGACCGTAGCTGCCAAGGCACACCAAAGCTGTGAATCTGACTTTGCCTCAAGAGAATCAAACAACTCTGACATAAAAGCTCTTATTAAGTAAAAGAAGTGGTCGAATCCGTTCCTGGGTTGTGAGGGTAGTTCCGAAGAGCCAATGAATCCCATGAGTCCTCCTAGGGTTGTCACTGTCTCGGATGCTTCAGCGACTCCAGAGTTTTGTCGACTAGAGCGAATTATGCTCACACTCTCATTTACAAGGCCACTGAAACCGCGAGGGAATAAACGGATAGCTCGTTGGAGTGCCTTGGCCGTATCATTGACGAGTTCGTCACCACCAGACGATCGTGGGTATCCTGGACATGACTTCTTCAGAATTTTGAAGAGAGACTCGCAGATTTCCAAGCATGTTTCCTCAGGTAGTAATCTCTCGGTATCAGCGCTCGTAGCATTATTCGAAGGTTCCAATGATTTGGCAGGTCTCTGACAAACCAACGCCCCGGCACCCTGAACTGCTTGAGTAGCCACCTTGATATCATCATATGAAGCATTTTCTTTGAAGCCGAGGCTGACTGTGCTTTTGTAAACATCATCGTAAAGAGATTTGAAGAAGCTGTCGATGGCAGCAAAATCTTGTCGGTCCTCGGCGGACATATCCAAGTCGGTGAGTAGGAATCGAGTCTCCAGAATAATGTGTAAGACCTTGAGAAGATCCTGACTATGTACAGGTGCCTTTGGATGCCGCAGGTTCTCTTTAATATGTGTGAGAACGGGGGCAGCCATCAAGACGAATGCACTTGGCTTGGAGCTCAAGATACTGACCATGAGTCGACCGGCGGAGGCGGCGTACATGGTCGTTGCGAGGTCAGGGACACAGTCTCGAGTAACAGAAAGTGTGTAATCACGGAGGTTGTCGCCCGTTAGCCTTCTTGTGAGAGACTTGAGGACTTCTAAGGTACCCCAAATGGTATCTTCAATTTCCCCATTTCGTACTTCATATTTCAAACTACCCCAGATCTGGTTGGCATAGGGAGCGATTGATTTCTGAGGATGAGTATATGCATCGAGACAAGCCTGCATGGTCTTGAGAATATCGACCTAACGTCTGTCAGTTATCCTCTACTAATAAAAGGCATTACCTATACTCACTTTGACATTGACAGTCACAGCATCGCCCTGATCCAACTTGCCAAGGAGGAAATTAAAAACCTTATCTGCTAACAGGTGGTTGGCCGAAAAGCACTTGCGTAACTGTAGCTTGAGGTCTTCGGGGGTTATTGAGACCTGAGATGCCCTAGGAAGCGAGATAGGGAAATATGGTTTGAAGACACCATAAACCTCCTCCAAGACGTCTTGCGAAACTGTGTATTCTGACATGAATAATCTCAATATGTCAAACCAGACCATCAAGCATTCGGGATCTCTCTCGCTTCGGCACAACTGGATCAAGTCGAGCATGAAGCCGGCGGATGAGCCATGTGTATTTTGCAGGTCGCTGGAGACTCCTGGTGTTGTCATGAGCAAACGTATGAGCTCGTAAATCTCAAGCCGAGTCTTGGAAACTTGACGCGGGAAGTCGTCTTTTAGAGAGCAAATTTTCTGGATTATGTCGTGCCCCATGTGACGTTGGAAAGACTTCATAGCGACTATTCGGGATAGAGCGGTCGCAGAAGCCATGATGCCAGCTTTATGATCGACTTCGAACATTGCTCCGAAAAAGCTGACAAGCAGTTTCACTGGTTCCTTGTTAGAGGTGAGGAGAGTGTCAACCCATGAGAGCTAATATACCTTGACTGGGCTTCAGAACATCCTTACGTAGGAAGTCCAAAGTTCGAGATAGGAACTCGAGCGCTGCCAACGTTAGTCAAGTAAGCAATGAGTATGACAAAAGACGAAACTCACCCTTGGACCTTGCAGTCCAGTCTGGTGTCTCATTCTCAGCCTCATTACCACTGCCTGGCATCCACGGTTGCACAGCCTCGACCCATCGTGCCACCGGGTTGGTGTTGGCAGATGCTGTTTGAATTTCTAAAAGAACATGTCAGAGATATACATGTTTTCCACAGTGTTATAAGTTACCCTTGGCAGCTTTTTGAGCTATTGCCATCTGTTGCCCCTCGTCATCGGCAAGAACAAATTCAAGAGCCCATTGCCTGAAATCGGCCATGATGGGCAATACGGAGACTTTTTAAGCCTCTATAGCTTCTTATGAGATGTACTTAAGTGGATAGATCGACCAACAACATACGCCCTGTATAGAGAAACTTGTAACTTTGCCCCTCGAGTTTGCGATAGGCAGGTGGCAGAAACTTGATGCCCACCAAAAGCGGTGAATTTGTATGGCGGGGTAGTTGGAATAGGTAGATAAACTGTAGTTGACACTCTCAGAAGTGATGTCGGGGACAGCAGAAGATGGATGGCGTTGGAAGAACAATTCCGATTTATCAGTATAATTCAAGTTCTAGATATTGTTAGTCTTATCAGATTCGTCCAATTACTGAAGCCTTCTTTGTCATCATGCCTTACTCCGAAGCCGGCCAAAGATTTGATCTCATCGGACACGCCCCCGTCATTCCGCAGACACGGCCCCACTATCGCGTCGCTGGAGTTGAAGTGACGACAGCCCCAGGCCGTTAACGCTCCAGAATTTTAGTGGTCAACCCTGGTCCTGCTACTGATCCTTTCTCCGTCATTGACTTCCAAAACACCATCAACAAAGCTGAGCCAAACGTTCGAGGGAGCTTCTAAAGATTCAATTGACATCCCGACATGGCCTCCCTACGAATTCCTGCCCTCCGTCGGCTTGTAGCCGCCCCCCAACGAGCGACCCGAGCTATCAATCAGCGACGATGGGCCCAAGTCCACGATATCCGCTTCCTTGCGACAACTCAACCTTCTCAGGCCATCGTCGAGAAGTATCGACAGAAGCTCAGCCACAAGGCTCAGCAGGAGGGACTCGAGTCTATCGACCAGCTGAAGGCCGCCTATGCCGATAAAATCCATGCTGAGCGCCGCAAAGATGCTGTTGAGATCCCAGTTGGAACAGTCCCTCAAGCGCCCGAGACTCCAGTCGTTCAGCCCAACGCAGACGATCCCCCTGGCCAGGATCAACCCAACAAAGATCCTCGCGATGCTCCCGCATCACCCCCTAAGCCCCCTCCGCCTGGTGCGGACAAGCCAGCTATCAAGACTTTAAATGACATCATCGACCTTGCTAAGGCGCGTGAGCTTCCTGACAAGGAGCTTACAGCTATTTGGCGTCTACGACATGCCTCTTCCGACCACAACCTATGTGCTGTAGTTCCAGCATCGACATATAAGGTTATGGAGGAAGCCGCACGAAAGGCACCACAGTTTGTCCTTCCCGTACCACACCCCGCTCAAGGCGCAGAAATTCACTTCCTGCAATGGACATTTGATTCTGAGACCAAGACCAGCACTGTTCTCTTTACTCAACTTGCCGAGTACAAGAGCCGAGGCGAGTTTGCGCAGCCTCACACTACCATCACACACCACCTCGACCTTGCCAATGACCGCGGTCTTGTTCTGATGCAAGGCCAGGTCCTCCCCAACCGAGGTGTCACACCAGAGAACGCCAAGTGGCTTCTTATGTCTCTGCAGCGATTCTACGGTGGCTGGGACGGCGAACATGCTGAGTTGAGTGGAGAGCGAAAAGATAGAGCCGAGGAGCGGAAGAAGCTGCTGGGTTGGTTCGCAGCTGGTGACGGAAGATTCAGCGTCGATAAGCTATTGGAAGAGGCTGAGCGTATGGGCTGATCAGATAGATGACAGTCGTAAATCTGATATCACGATCAAGTGATAACAATGTCAAAGAGCGAAGCGACAACCAATCGTACGGCAACGCCTTACGGTATAAACGAACACGTAGCAAAATATAATCTGGACTTTTCTAATCTTAAACATCTCTATACCGAACATATTCATGATCCCTCTACTAGCTATGTCATCGCCTGAAATTTCTCCTGGAACGACTCATATGTTCAAGACATTTTGCAAGTTTCTAGATCCAACTTGGTGGTCACCTCAACTTGACAGGGTGATTTCAGAAAGGTGCAGGGTAGGTGTAAGCCAAGTGATCGGGGAGCATTTACATGCATTTGGATGTTTGCATTCGGAGCCGATGCTTACGTCTGATTATTGTTTTGGCTCGTGTAGCCAGAAAGAATCAGTGCGTGGTAACATCGTCCATGAAGTCCGGGCGAGACGAAGACAAAGCACCGATCGTGAGGTTAGTTGACACAACAGTACAAAGAGCAAGATCACTGCGGTAAAGCCGCTCGAGGGTATTTCAAAATCGTCACGGCCAAGGGGCAGAGAAGAATGAGGTAAAGTATTACTACGTTTTATTGTGAGCTTACCCATGTCCTCCCCCCCGGTCTACAGTGGCTGTCTCTTCTGAGGAGCTGATATATATTTTATATCTTCAAAATCATCGATTAAATTCATTCATACGTGAAAGGATACTACCCATCTACCCAAACGCCTTTTGAAAAACACCGTGGCTCAAGCTTGAACTCACCAACCCGAGGTATACTGACAATGTTGATATCTAAAAAGCCAACCAGAGGTATATGCGTAGCATGATATCCTTTGAAAAATGCTCCAGACTGTGTCTCCTTTCCTTGTGCTTCGTGTGATCCGATCCATCCTTCTATATGCATGTACTGGTTCGTATGTATCGTGTCTCATGTCAGAGCTCTTCTAAGACTCGCCGCTACTGCTCGACTGAGAGTCGTCTACTGCGTTTGCCTTCACGGTCATCTTCTCTTTTTGTGGTTGCACCGTCTCGCATCCTTCAGGAATGCGGCAAATGTCGCGTGCATTGCATGTTTTCCACAGTACCTCTCGAATTTCTTTGAACACCTGGTCGACCGCATCCATAGCCCAAATGACATCCAAGTGCTCGTACTCTGGAATGACCTTACTATGAACCAGGTTGACGTGTGGTTCGCGGCCCTTCTCAAACCGGCGGAGTAATTTCTTTCCATCGACAAGATCATCGTTGCCGCAAACCCACAAAGCCATAGGCGGTGCCTGTTCGTTGTACCATGCTGAAGCTCCCTTTGGATGTTTTCGATGGGCCTGAAGGGCTGAGGATGATCTTGATGAGACAGGCTTTTCATCCTCCTTGGAATCCATGTGCTCCTCGGCCTTGACAATCTCCTTGGTGGACAAAATACACTTGTGCTGGGCGAAGCATTCTCGGCCTAGCCACCATCTCATCGACTCCGCACTCACGTATACGGGCGCGAACTGGAACATGCGATTACGCAGGCCACGGTCCCAGCGAGCATCGGACCAATCGAATAGGAACGAGAATACCTTGTAACCAAGCCAGCCATATAGACGTGGGTCCAATATCTTATGCATCTGCATCATGAAGGGGATAAATGCGTGGATGCCAAACATAAGCCGGAACAGGCCAGGTGAGATGATTCGCATGAATTTGAAGTACATTTTGCCGATGAGAGGCCCGGCATATGCGGCTGGGGCGAGGGCGCAGAACACTGTAAGCTTCTCACCCAACTCAGGCCGCTGTTCTTTTGCTAGGGCAACAAATGTTTGAGTTGTTCCCTGGGAGTGGCAGATGAGCCCGATCTTTTCAAAACCCGTTTCTGTGATGATTCGTGATGTCAATGCGGGCAAGTCAAAAACTCCCATTTGTCTGATATTCCAGCACCACATCCTCGGGTCGCTATACTCGAGCAATGCGTGCTTGGGCTCGAATCCGCAACGGTTGTTGCCAAGCCACACGTCGTAGCCAGACTTGCAGAGCCAAAACGCGAGAGATTCATCGTCATTGCAGCAGTAGGCACCTGAGCTCTGTAGCAGACCATGCATGAGTAACACGGGGAATTTGGGTTTTTGGGATGGGTCTTTAAGCTTCTTTCTCTGGCGCTGGAAGACCTCGGGGCCTTGATCAGATCTCAAGCTCTCTTCTAGCTCGGTATACTCCTTCGGATCGTACACATGCCATAGGTCAATGATGAATCCATCTTCGGTTTGTACCTCGAATGTCTCAATATCTAGACCAACTCTGCGTGCATAGTAGGCGACGTCGCAGATGATTGGATCTGGTCCACCTTCGGTTGGTGGGAACTCTTCAGCATTTTCCGCCCTGTCCAATGTTGGTTCATTTGGTGACTTTCTCTTCCAGATCTTTTGTTGCTCGCGCCTTGCTTGAGCTCTACGCTTCTCTTCTTCGAAGAATGGCCTGTCAGAACTGGGATCGCGAAAAGTCAAACGGTATCGAATATTCTTCCACACCACAGGTATCGACGTAAACAACGAGCCCATAACAATAACACCCAAAAAGGCCAGACTTAGGAAGAAAGCGCTGATTCGAAAGAACATGCATTGGAGGTTGCGCATCATGCTGGGAGGTCCATAGAGTGGTAATGGAGGAAAGAGAGGGTTGGTATGGGATGGAGGCGTTTGTCTTCGCAAGGTACTGTTGGTGCTGGGCTTTTGTATGGAAGCACCATTCTTCTCTGATGACAACTGAACAACTTTTCTTTGCTCTGGGGCTGCATTTTCGACATTGGAAATCTTTTCCTTGGTTTCATCACCTTCTTTAATCTCGACACTTTCCGGTTCGCCTTGAAGCTCTTCACGGAGGACATTGAGCTTATACGCCTCCTGTAATGGTACACCGGGCAATCGATTTCCATCTGAAGTAATGATGACAGGGTCATGAGGCGTCACGAACTGTGCCTCGACAGCAACCCGAGAATCCTGCCCAGTCGGATGTTGATGAGAGAGCTTCTCGGCCTGTTGAGAGAATTGAATGGCCTTTTCGGCTATCCTTTTGCCGACGACTTTGGGATGGTGCTCTTCAGTCGCAGTGGACGAGCTTCGGTAATTTTGGGACATGATTTCGATGTCACGAAACGATATTGACGGCCAAAACCGACCAGGTAGGTAGGTATTCAGGTCACCAATGCCAGGTGATCAGGGCAGTCGAGCGAATGAGCGCTCTGCCGACTGTCTACTCTTTGGTGAAAAAGAAGAAGAAAGATAACTACGATGGGGAAGACATCCGCATATCTAATGGGAAATATAAATCAGGGACGGAGATCGTCTGTGTAAGATTGGGTCAAAGATTAAAAAGGAGGGTGTGGCCATAGAAAGTATGGATCGAACGGTATGGACCTAATATCTCGTTGAAAGTGCAGACCGATTGTTGACTTTGACCTCCGTTATGAAGCGGTGAATCGGAAACTGGCGTGATCGTAAGGGACCAAGATCATAAAATCCGACTTTCCTCGTCTGATTGTTTGTAAAGAGAGGGGGAAATGGTTGAACGCCGTCGAAGAGGTCGGCGTTGGTCAGCCATTAAAGTGAAAGGCATGACAGGTTTTCAGGTCTGAAGGGGGGAGCACTAAAATCAATAATCAATATCCAATAGGTATCAAGTTGCGTCATGGGCATTGATGGAGGGCAGAGTTTTGGCCAGCCAGCCGGATTTGTAGCGGGAACTGGACCTTTAGTGAGCCATGATCCTTGCTGGAAAGCATGTGAAGGCTGCAGTTGATTTGTTGAAAGGGGGCTGAGGACATGATCTAATCTGCGCTCTCAGCTGAAATTTGGATGATCGTGCTGCAAATAGTTTAATGTGCACCGCCAACAGCCAAGGATTGATTGTGTCTATGATGATGTTGTTATCTAGTAGAGTAGTAGACTCTCCGTAGGCTCCTGTTCTTTGTTCATCGCTCTATTCGGGGAAGGTATATGAGCGCTATCATGGAGCCAGTGGGAGATAGCAGCGCAGTTGAGGATTCGATTCGTCCATGATGCTCCTCTCGATTGATGCCTGGTCCTTGGTAATGATGAAAACATGTGTTACTTAGTGATGAACGTGTCATTGGGGTTGTCCAAGATAAGCTACATTCAGTCTGTGTTGATCTTGTTTTGTTTCTCCATGTCGGCCCCATCATTCCAGGGTCTGTCTTGCCACTGGACTTGGACTTGGCTTTCTTACCCCAGTCTGGAGTTTGCTGACTGATACCCGTTTCTCGTCTCTTCATGTTGCATGCTCCGCGTTCGGGGGTTGAGTTCGTGGACACGACGGACCTAGCAGGCGGTTTCGGTACGTACCTCGGGCGGCAGCAACCCCGTGTCGCACCTTCCCAAACCTAACCAGGTAGAAGCCGAGGCAGGCACTGTCTTTATTTCGGTCGCCCTGAGCCGCTGCCGAAGCAATAACCACAGCCAATCTCTTATTCTTAACCTCAGAATAGCTTCGTCCTTTTGGGATTATTGTTTTGTTTACTGCCCAGTTGTATACCCGGGATTCTTGTTCCTCGTCTGTTTATTCAACGCCCGTCATTTGATCAATTGAACAACTGCCAAAAGCGATGCACTGATCCCCACGTTTTCGTTTCGAGCTTCCCCATATCCTTCTCCAAGATCTATACCAGCATACACCCAAGTCCGAGTCGAACCGAAATGGCGTCCTCTTCGCAGCCAGCTTTTCACTCGACCAAGCGACGGAGTCGTAGACGTCGTCAAGACAAGCCTGCTATCACTGCTAAGCTTGTGCTCGACGACCATATCAAGAGCGATGTCGGCATTGTATCCGAGGACATATTTCGCGATCTCTTCCCTCATCTAGGTAACGGTAAGTCTGACGCACCGCTCAATGCAGATATAAACTAGAACAAAAGCTCAGCTCAGCTCTACCAAGGCGCTACCGAAGACATCCACCATATTGCGATTGCTCCGTGGGCACCCAACGCGAATCCTATCGATAGTCCGTGGTCAATCGTACCAATAATAGAGTCCTCTGCGCTCGCGCCCTCGACCGTTCGATTCTCGCCGTCCTCAGCTTCTCTACAAGGCTTTGCTGTCACACTACAGCAAGTCGCGCCATCCAAGCTATCGAGCCACAGTCGTGGGGGAATCGAAATCCTTGTGCTCGATGTCGCGCCTGTACCGCTGGAGACCGTCTTCGTGAGTTTGGAAAGCGAGTTGACCAAGAGACTCGAGAATGGAGAGGGAACCTTCTTCCGTGATCACCCTATCAATTCCCGGGATAAGAATGATACCGAGTCGACAGCAGATGAGCGTCTTGTGTCCTCTCTGAGGGTTGCTCTGAGCAGTCTCAAGGTCGTACACGCAGGCGATCTATTTCCGCTTCCTCTACCGCCACACCCTCTCACCCACGTCCCTCCGAATCCCGGAAAGATCATGCTGTGCGAGCCTGTTGCGCAGGGTATTTTAACCGAGTCGACCAAGATTGTTCTCATGCGCGGTCGTGTCCATACCAAGCAGATCCGACGCGTTGCGTCAATGACTGCAAGTCAGCAACTCAATGGTGTTCCTGAGGATGAAGACGATACTAGCACCGATCAGTTTTATTCTGCGGCTGAGGATCGAGATAAGTCAGGAATGATCACAGAGGATATGGAATCTGCTACCGAGACAGAGCCAGACCTGTCTGGCTCTGAAAATGAGGATGAACTATCGGATGATTCCATGGACGATATGATCTCTCTGCAAGCACCGACGTTACCCACAACTAATGCCAGCGGTGTGTCGACACTCCAGCCAGGGACACCAATGACAGTTGGAACGCTTCGCGGTAGGAAGACTAACGGAATCTCAACACCCGGTTCAGTTTTCTCCAGCTTTACTGCTACCACAGCTCGACCAGATAGACCTCGAGGTCGCCTGTTTAAAGCTCAAGGTTTGATGGAACAAATCCCTACCGATATTCTACACCCAAAACCATCTTTGGAAGACGATGAGGAAGCGCGCATCTACGTTGACGTGACATCACTAAGTCGAATTGGATGTTTCTCCGGAGATTGGGTCAGAATCGAAGCCGCTGAAGAACCACCAACAAATGGCTTTGGCGCATTTGGACTCGGAAGCTTTGGGCAAGTTGAGTCGGAGCCTGCCAAGTGGCGACCTGTCCGGGTTTATGGCCTGCCTGAGGGTTATTCGCAACGGCCTATGACAAGAATACCCAGTGCAAAACACGGGGAGAGGAGGTTGTCTTTCTTCGAATCGCAGATCCAGCGACCCGCTAGCCCTACGGCTTATGCGTCTCCCATTCTTTTGGCTAACCTTGACGATGCACCCTATCTCAGACTTGCACCCCTGAAGAAAGCGTCGTATCAAGGAAAGGGAACAATACCTCGTTTCACCAGCGCAGCTCGACCCCCCTATGCACGAGATATCACTATTCACCATATTCGAACCCCTATCTCTGCAGAACGAGCTTTCCAAACCGCCGTTCTTGGTGGGTTGAAACGATATTTTGCACAAAAGATTCGTCTCGTTCGAAATGGAGATCTCATTGCTGTCCCGGTCGATGCCGAGCTTGGCCGTACACTCCAGGAGATGCCGGGCGCAGGGGGCTCAGAGGTAGACGATGTGATGGCACTGACGGCTGGTGGCCAGGAAGCTGGGAAACAGCCTACAACGTATGACAGTGTGGCATGGTTCAAGGTGGGACACATTCAAGTACAGAAGTCGGACGAAGACGAAGATGGAAGTGCTGAGGCTTTCTGGGGCTCAGTTGCGTGCATCGATAGTTCTTCTGTTGCCATGCATGGTTCGGGCTTCGAGACAAGCCGGATACCTGGCATCAAACAAAGCACATGGCAGTACTACCTTGGACTCAAAAAAACACCAAAGAAGGCTTCAGATTCAGCTCCGTCACCAATTCAGGAACCTGAGCTGCATTATGTCTCACCTCTCCGGCGTCAACTACGCGAGTTGATCGCAGCTGCCACAAGCGCAAGGGCCATTCATTTAAAGATGCCACCTGTTGCAATTTTGCTAACCTCGACACATCGAAACATTGGAAAGTCATCTTTGGCATCGAGCGCTTGCTCTGATATGGGTCTTCACACATATATAATCGACGCGTACGATATCCTCAGCGAAGGAAGCGGCAGCGGAAGTGATGTGAAAACTGAGGGTTTTCTCAGAACAAGAGCAGAGCGCGCCATGAGTTGTGGTCCAGAGTGTTGCGCTCTTCTTGTTCAACATGTCGAAGCACTCACGGCTGACCGCATTGAGGCAACGATCAAGGAAATTTTGGAAGACACAAGGGTACTGATCGCTACAACCAATGAGGTTGATAAAGTACCCGATGGAGTTCGAGCGTTATTCACTCACGAGCTAGAAATGACAGCCCCTGATGAAGCTGAGCGTGAATCCATCCTCAAGTCTATCATCAGCGACAGGGGCGTCAGTCTTGAACCGTCGATCGATCTCAACTCAATCGCTCTCAAGACTGCTGCGCTTGTAGCTGGTGACCTGGTGGATGTTGTTGAGCGTGCTTGTATCGCTCAACAATCTCGACTCGAACAACTATCCGCTAAGAATACACATGACAAGACGATCATCACTGTACGAGATGTTCAGGTTGCAGGTGGGCCTCTTGCCCGTTGCCTGACAAAGGGAGATTTTGAGATTGCTGTTGAGGCTGCCCGCAAGAATTTCTCTGATTCTATTGGTGCACCTAAAATTCCTAATGTCACTTGGGACGATGTTGGTGGTCTTAATAATGTTAAGGAAGCTGTCACTGAGACTATCCAACTACCCCTTGAGCGCCCTGAACTATTTGCAAAGGGCATGAAGAAGCGATCGGGTATTCTTTTCTATGGCCCTCCTGGAACCGGAAAGACGTTGCTGGCGAAGGCGATCGCCACCGAGTACAGCCTCAACTTCTTCAGTGTTAAGGGACCTGAGCTTCTTAACATGTATATCGGAGAGTCCGAGGCCAACGTCCGCCGCGTGTTCCAGCGTGCTCGTGACGCTCGACCTTGCGTTGTTTTCTTTGACGAGTTGGACTCAGTTGCGCCTAAGCGAGGTAACCAAGGTGATAGTGGTGGCGTTATGGATCGTATCGTTTCGCAGCTCCTGGCAGAACTGGATGGCATGGGTGATGATGGCGGAGGCGGTGTTTTCGTTGTTGGCGCAACCAACAGACCAGATCTCCTGGACCCTGCGCTTCTGCGACCTGGCCGATTCGACAAGATGCTGTACTTGGGTGTCTCTGATACCAATGACAAGCAGCAAACCATATTGGAAGCACTCACCAGAAAGTAAGTTCACAAAACCACCCCACCAGCCAACACTGCAATGACTAACCTATACACAGATTCACCCTTCATCCTTCAGTCTCTCTCGCCTCTGTGGCGACGAAGCTTCCTTTTACCTACACTGGCGCAGACTTCTATGCCCTTTGCAGTGATGCCATGCTTAAAGCCGTCACGCGGCAAGCCACGGCAGTGGACAACAAGATTCGTGCTATCAACACTGATCCAGCAACTCAACATCCCATCTCAACAGCATATTACTTTGATCATTATGCTACACCTGAAGATATCGCAGTCATGGTTCGAGAAGAGGACTTCCTCGCTGCCAATGATGAACTCGTGCCCAGTGTCAGTGCTGGGGAATTGGCGCACTATGAGCACGTGCGCGCTACATTTGAGGGAGTCAAGGAGAAGGAGAAGGAGAAAGAACCCTCACGACCTACTGCTCAACGTGTTGTGTCAGGGGTATCGGTGTCATCCAGAGATAAAGGGAAGGCGACTACCTCGGGATCGAGTAAAGGAAAGGGCAAGGCAGTTGCTTTGACAAGCGATGATGAACTCGACGAAGAGGATGAAACAGATGATGTCAATGGAGGGTCTAAGGGTAAGGGTAAGGCACCAGTGGGCTTCCAGGATGGAACAGCCAGTGATGATGATGGACTTTACTAGTAGCTGTAGAACATTACTGTATCATAATTTCTTGCACATTGAGCACTTGGATAAAAATTAAATGTTTTATATTATACTGATATCAATGTCTTGGTGGTATATCGGCTGAGTTGCGACTGGACTCTGTGCACTATTATTTCTCCATCTAGAACATTGAAGCGAAATCGTATAATTATTTCTACTTCATGTCCCTTTTATTTATCGGATTCTTACGTGGACTTTGCGTCCTTAGCTGTAGCCTTAGCTGTAGCCGGCCTCTTCGGTCCCTCGTCCTCCTCATCACTATCATCGTCGTCGTCGCTGTCAGCGTCACTTTCCTCTTCATCTGAGTCTGAATCGGAATCAGGATCGGAATCTGACTCATCATCCGATTGTTTCCCGCCTGGCTCTCCCAACTCGGAGTCCTTCGTTGCTGTCTTGGTCTCTACACCTTGGGCTTTATCTGTGCTCGTCTCCACGGCGCTAGCTTGTGTTAAGGAGGCTGGATTTGAGTGGCCCTCCTTCCAAGTGCCGCTTGTAGGGCTCTGAATAGCATTTCGTGCTGCATCAGACTCAGCCCACGAAGTGGATGTTGGAGACTGAATACTGTCGATCTTGCTGGCGTTGCCTGTCGAAGTCTTCTTAGTGGGAGTTGCTGGATTCTTCTTTGACTCCTTGCTGGCCTTTGGTACCACCTTTGCTGTGGTCCTGTCCTTCTTTGACTTCTCTTCCTTTTTAGGCTTCTCGTCCTTCTTCGACTTCTTATCCTTAGTTTCTTTATCCTTTTTGGACTTGTCTTCTTTCCTAGGCTTTTCATCTTTCTTCGGGTTTTCAACCTTCTTGGATTTTTCGACTGGCTTGGGCTTTTCGACCTTCTTGGTTTTGTCATCTTTCTTGACCTTTGCCTTTGTGGTCTTTTTCTCCTCCTTCGCCTTGTCGTCCTTGCTGGCTTTCTTTTTTTCCTTATCAGCTGGCTCTTCCTTCTGATTCGTATCTTCTCTCTGGGCCGTCTCTTCTTCCACAACGCTCTCGTCTTCCTCAGACGTCTCATCCTCTTCAGACGTCTCATCTTCTTCAGACGCCCTATCCTGCTTAGGCGTATCATCCTTTATAGCTGCCTTTTCTGTGGGAACCGCCTCCTCCTCGGCAGCTTTCTCATCCTTCTTGATCCCTACGGGAACCTTCTCCTCTTTTGCCGCCTTATCATCCTTCTTGGTCTTTTCGCCATCCTTGCCATGAACCTTTTCGCGTAGAGTCTTCAGGCGAAGTTCTTTAGCCTTTTGCGCAGCTTCCTCAGCGACAGATCGAACGGGCAAGGCCTTCTCTTCCTTCTTCTGCTCTGCCGAATCCTTGGATGCAGCAGCCTTGGCTCCTGGAAGTGGAGGGGCAGTAGGGGCAGGTTTTGGCGCTGCCGCTGCCGCTGCAGCAGCAGCAGCTACAGCCTTGGCAATGGGGTTAGGGGGAGTTGTTGTAAGGCCGCCGGTAAGGTCGAGGGGTCGCTTTAGTGGGGGTTCGGGAAGTTTGTCGTTGATGGAAGGAATCGTGTGTTCGTCAAAGTAGATCTTAACATGTTCCTTGAGTTCGCCATATTCATTCCAGTCTTCGATCTCGACATAATCCTAAAAGAAGCCATATGCATCAGCTTAAAGTCATGGTAGTCAATCGTAGAGTGCGAGCTGTCATACGCCCAGAACCCAGCCCTCCTGTACCAGGGCAGGAAGTTTCCTTGCGCGGCCACTCGCGTCTTTGCCAGCTCTTCGACCCCAGAGTAGGCGAGCCTTTACATCGGTGGCAATATCGATAGCTTTGAACGGAACCCGGTTCGCGCGCAAGATGGTCTCGAGACGTGAGGTGGCCGTAACAATATGAGAGGAGCCGGCGGTAAGAGAGGTGTAGATGTAGAGGGCGGGGTCGCTCAAGTAGTTGGTCATGTTGGATTAGATATTAATATGTGTGGTTTACTATGATTTGATGCGGAAAGAGAGACTGAGTTGTTCGTCAGGGGATTTGCATGGTCCGGTGGAGTGATGTAAAGTAGTTGGATTTCTAACAACTGGCAAGGTAACGGTGAGATTTGATGGGCGTTGGAGCTACGTAAGCAGCTAATGTACTTCGTGGCGCCAAATAGGAGAGACAGTACTTCCCCTAGCAAAAATAGGAGAACGCCAACCCGGAACTTCTCCATGACACCCCTAGTGCCGTGCTGTACAGCCCGCAGGGGTCTCAAATGTTAGCTCGATACAAATCTCCACTGTCCCTTATATCCTTGAAAAAGATAGTGAGAAATGCTAATATTATAGAGAAAAACAGATAGTATTATAATCAAGAACTAATAGAGATTAAAGCTTGGCTTTTTCTACTCTTTGAAAGCTTCATTATAGAGTAAGTAATTCTTCAAATCTCTAAGTGGCAAATATCGGTCTTGCGCTAACATTTGAGACCCCTGCGGGCTGTAACT